>JAVLUE010000140.1:0-20001 GCA_034190945.1 Octodonta nipae
AATTGTCTTAGAGGGGGTAAATAGGACAAAAAATTGTTCTAGAGAGAATGGTCCAGTGGGGGGCTCGCGGATTGGTTTATCAGGTCGGTTAGCCCCCTGCCCCCCCCCCCTCGGTACGCCGATGGTTGCAAACAAATAGCCAACACAACAAATCACAAAGATGGTGAAGGAAACAATTGATATAGGAAAAACCTACTATTAAACAAGAGAGATGTTGCCCTGCATCTCTCCAACATAGGGTTTTTACTAAGATTTCACTTGCTATAGAACGGTATCTTCCATTGAATCCGTAATATTTCCATCCCCGTCAGTTCTTCGAGCTTAAACTTCTCCCCTTCTGTATTTCTTCTCTTCTTGAGTTCTTCACCTCATCAGTTCTTCAAGGCAGTTCCCCAGCATCAAGCTTTTGGGTTCTTTTGACTTCTAAAATCTTCTTATTCAATCGAGCTAACTCTTCAGTTTTTCAAGTTTTAAGTCTATCGTCTTCATTTTAATTCTTCCAACCCACTTTGTTATAATTCCACAATAATGCAGATTATTGTTATATTATCTTAACTAATTCATTAATTGCCTTTACAAATAACACAGAATGTCAATTTAGTAATAATTCAAACGTAAACCTTCAAAGTTATATAAAGTACTGGCAAAATAAAACTGAGACAATCTTGATTTATATATCTTTCAACTTACCACAAACTTTGATTGGAGCTTCTAGCTCAAGTAGCATTGGTTGTGATAGAAAAATGTTCATACCCTTCAAACATAATTTCTTGATGTCCGATTCATTAAGATGAATGTTTTTCCCCTTTTTGCCTTCTCTAACTTAAATAAAAATACATTTTATAGATCAAATTAGGATCCAAGTTAAAACAGACTTACCCTCTTTACAAGTCAGTTTCTGTATAATTTTATCAATATCCAAATCGTTTGCTGCCATTTTGACGAAACGTGAATTTACTTACTGAAAAATATCAATTTAATATTAATACAGAAAACGCTATGAAAAATAGCACACCATCAATTTTCCTGTTTGATAAGATAAAAAACAACTGATAATGAAATATATTCATTTTACCTATTTCAGAGTGTGAAAATCACATGACATAAACTAATATTATTAATTAAAAAATATTGCAAAATTGATAAGTTAATCCATCTGAACAATTCATTTCATTATTGTAAGACTGCATCGCAAAATAAAGTAATAAAACCGAAATAAAAATTCAGATTTAATATAAATGTATGCAAAGCAATAATGACTCGAAAAGTATATATTGTCCAGTTACATGACTTTTGCAATAGTTGGAGTTATAATAATATTCTAACAATTAAAAATATAATCTTTTGTTCTGTATTGATTTTGTTTTCCTCAAACACATACTTTTTAAGAAAGGTCAAATCATAGCGGAATATTGCAATGAAAATTGCTAACTATAATCATACAACAGTTACAGAGTGTCACATTTGTAACTAGCATTATGACCTGCTGCTTTATTATTTTCATGCTCATCCTACTTATCGTCAATTTGTTCCAGAATGCTTTGGTCATTTTGTTTATACCGTTGTTCTTCTCTTGCTCCATCTTTTTGTCTACATGTTCACAACGTATGGCCTGATGTTTATCACTCATAACAATTTGGTTTCTTCATTCTTTAATTTGCTTTTAGTTGGTAAAGTGACTCTACGTAGGTATCACTTTACCAGCACCTTAGTTCAGTTAATATAAATATGCATTTTGGTAATAGTAGTTTATAGAAGAAGAATTTGTATTAAATTTTTAACATATATAGTTTAATGACATTCAAGAGTTACAAAGGTTATTAAGTGATTCGAAAAATTAGTTTTGGAATATGATTAAGCATAAAATGTTTATTTGAGAACATACTCTCAGGCTTTCAGGACTGGTCCTCGTCTATACAAATTGGCAATATGAAATATAATCTCATTTATTTTTCTGTTCTTAAAAATTAATCCAGAGTTCACTAAACACCAAGTAAGTAAGTATCGTGTTCACAAAATGATGAATGTTTAGTCCAAACTCCAGATTGAAAATTGAAAAAGACTTAAATAAGTCATTGACACATCCCATCTTCCCCATCTTGCGCGTGAAGTCAGAAAGACTAAAAAAATTTCTAAAATCCGAACATCTATAGGCCGTCCTAATTTCAGTCACCTTAGGCCCATTATCAGTTAGGTACAGTCCTACATTAGAATTAGCTAATTATCTGGTCAAAACTCCTCAACACATTTGGGTGCTTCATACATTAATAACTTTTTTCCTGACAATATGCGCTGTTATAAAATTTCAGAAAATGATGTTCTGGTTAACTTCGATGTGGTGTTCACTAATGTTTCTAAAAATCAAACACAATTTTCTCCTGTCATTATCAACCTGATACGACATTGCTATTTCAATACCCTATTTTTCAGTTCACGTTACTTTTTCCAACGTACCGTCTGCAGGACAAATCAATGACTTAATGGCCAATCCGACCATGTTCTTAACCAAAAGAATTCAGACATGAAAGCTTTAGTTTTTAGATCTGTTCGACTTACAAATATTAACAATAGACAAAACAAACCATTAAACAATTTCTTATACATAACGCCTATGATTCAGCCAACATCACACGTATAATTCCAAAATATCTTCGACCGGCGAATACAACAACGCCCTCTGAAACAGATAAACAGCGAAAGGCATTCTTGCCATACATTCGAGAAATCACGGACAAAATAGCCCGTTTTCTACAAAAGCAAAACGTAATGAAGATGGAGGGGTTTACGAAATAATATGTCGCCATTGTCCACATCTGATCAAACGCTTCAATCGTCTTATATATGAAGTCCTTATCAGTTCGCAGAAAGGATACAATTTCGGTCCTGGCAAATCATCATAAGCAAACACGACACTATCAATTTTGAGCATATCAGGACTATTATATCCCTTAATTTCCTTAGAGTTCTACAATTCGTGAAGCTATTGAAATAGAGAATCGATCTCACTGCCTTAACGGACACGACGATAGCACTCACCTTCATAACGCATGGAGATCAACAACAGCTAGTTCGCATTCAAACTCACTTCAATCATCTAGTCATTAGGCAAATTGAAATCCCAAGTTCTATCTAGACACTGAAACTCTCTTTAATAACAAAAGTCGACTGTAAATATACCATTTTATGTTTCTTCTTTATTCTTCTTGAGAGTGACTCAAATGTCGAAAAATTTAGTTACTAGATTGCTAGCAGGTGTGGATAGAGACAAATAACCACTCAGTTTCCTTTCTCACTAATCCAGCATTAGATTTCACTTGTACAAGCGCCTATACCTTACACACGCTGTCTTTATTTAAATAACAGATGGAAATGATTCAAACTATTTGAGCATATAAAAGTATACCTTGATCATTTATAAAGGTTCAAACTAGTTTATTTATATTTTGAGCGTTTTTTTTTCATTTCACAAATAAGAATTTTTTTACGTAAACAATTTTCAGTTACGTGGTCAGTTTCTAATATACTCTAATTTTCTAAATTTGAAAAAAAAAAAAGAAATTCCAGACCCACAAATTCCGCTTTCGAAATTCCATTTCGTAGAATTAAAAAATGTCAGAAATAACTATTTCAGATTGCAGCCTAACACCAAACCTTTATTTTAAACACTCAACGCCGTTTCAATAACTCTAATAAGTTGTCATCATCAAGGAGTAAACCAAACTAAATTTAAATTACAATTTTCTCTAATACCTACCAGTTAACTATTAGCAACTTACAGTAATTAGTACAAATTGTAAATTCCAAGTACCTGAATTCTAAATAACAGATTTCACAGATAATGCAGATTTTATATAAGTTAATTATGTAAATTAGGATAATCCTTATTTATCTACCTACTTTTACCCTACATTATAAAGTAATGACATTTTAATACCTATTTTATGGATTCTTACAAAGTAAACTATACAATAAGCTATATGAGATAGGACCCTTGTCCGAATTAATTAGTTTAGTATTTTTATAAATTATTGTGCTTTTGTAAGAGTCCAGTACCCTAAAGTTATTTATTTGTTTAACTAATTTTAAAGAAGTTGAATCTACGGAGTGCTTATGTTCTAAAATCCGCTCTTCCGTATTTCAAATGGGCAATATGCTCTTTGAAACTGGTACTGATGGATCTGCGTGTCTGTCCATAATACTTTAAATCACAATCCTTACATTTGATTTCATATGATTTTTTAAAAGTAAACAACAATTGCTGCTGGTAGTGCACTGATAGAGATCCATTCTCAGGAGAATGATCTACTTTAAAGAAAATTGAATACATTTTCTGGGCTTTTGAGGAAATGTATTAATTTTCAAAAACCTAATGGCATCAACTTTCTGGAAAATTTTATTCTAACCAACTTCTGTTAAGGATTTTTTCTGCAGTCGATAGCACCGAAGTTATAGAAGAAAACCGGAAAAAATGTCGATTTTTAAACCTCAGATTTTAAATATTTTTCTACAATATTTTGGCACAACGAATATAGATACTTTTTCTAGAAATAGTTTACCTACAAAAAACAGACGTATTCCCCATTTTGCAAAAAAATAGTGTAATTTGATCTATTCCATTCGACGTAACTACACCTCATAAGCCTCTCATACTACTTTGATATTCAAAATACTGAAATAAGGATTACAGTTGAAAACTTTGGGAGAATATGTACCAAAATTGTTTCACCTTTATTAAATTTTTGTATATTCCTAATCCTAAGAATGACTCTGCGAATTTTATAAGAAATTGTCCTGCTTTTTGAACAAACCTGAAGTCCCTACTACTGTTTAAATTACAAGTCCACGTATTAAATAAACTGAAAATTTACACAACAAAAATGTATCCTAAATGTACATAGATTTAAAGTTACATGCATCTCATTAATAAATACAAAGTTAAAACATGTTAAGTACCACTTACATAAAATTTTTATTGCCTTTAATATCATTCCCACAAATGCTACATATTTAACTCCATTTCACGGCAAGGAACTAAAATACATTGTTGTAACTCCGGAATATTGTCAAGAATCATGTTACATTCGAAATGTATCAATTCGATAGCAATGATTGAAAAAAACTAGTTAAAGCAGTCCTGTGTCACTGTTTACTTAAAATATTATGAGTAAGGTCGATAATGTAAATGGCTTATAGTCTAGTAAACATGTTTCCGCTAATTATATGTTGATAATGAAAAGTTTTTGTCAATATAAGTATCAGTTTGAATAACAATTATTATTGTACAAAGTTATTTTTGTCGTCACTGTCGATATGCTTTCCTATCAAAGTTGAATTTATTTCTTTGGTATCATAATGTTATATACTTCTAGCAAGAGTTTGTTGACTATATTCTGTTGCCAGTTTTTCTGAACTTCCCTTGTCCTTGTTTTGTTTGTTGAGTTAGAAAGACAAACATGATCACCAAATTTAATATGGGATAACAAGATTTTAAGTACGATGGTCCATAAAGTGTGCCTTTTTTAGTCCCATCAATTACGTTTACAGTTTCTGCCGCAAATATTACTAAAATTTTCGATTAGGTACACGGGTTTAATATACCCATTGTAAAACTAAAATATTAAAGTACAAAATACCGAGGAAACACTTTGTTATCATGTTTAGATGTATAGGGAATTGCAAATGGTAGTAATTTAATGTACGTAGTTCGAAAAAGATGTTGCCACTGTTTTTTTTTATCCGAAGAGGGGGGAAATATTCCGTTTTTGCTGGCCGTCGTGCGGGACTCCCGAACAATGTTCAAAGTAAATCGTTGCATGAAACCAGTACGGTACCAAATCGTGCGGCACTTTACTAGTTTCATTGTTTACTGCTCTTACATTGTTAAAGCCGAACGTCGGAAGGATTGTTGATACCAACTTCCAGGCTTGAAGCAAATCGGCCGCCGGTTCATTTTCTCTCCGTCTTCCAACTTGCATGATAAAAAGACGGCGTTTCTGCGTAATGTTTTAGTTCATTTTGTAGTCCTTTTAGTAATTGTGTTAATTACTTAGACATAATATAGTTGATATCAAGAGTTTTTTTGCAGGATTTCTGTTATGTTTATGTGTCTCAGTGCTTGAGCAGAAATAGGGCACGAGTATTTGAGGTCTTTACAACTTTTGCCCGTGGGTATAAAAGGCAAAGTATCGGAAAGGCGTTCATGAGGTCTGATGACTGTTCTCATGGATGTATCCAGTCCTTTGATATATGGAGCCACCAGCTTTAGCAATTCACTGTATATTTCCTGATTCATACATAAATAATTAAACCAGTCTTCAGGTTCTAACAGAAATTTTAACAAGTTTATATGAGAAAACTTAGATCTTAATAGAATTTTTTTGCGCATTTCGTTCTTTTTTTGGTTATTATTCTTTTCATCTCGTAAAATCGCTAACCACACGAACAGAAATCCAACTACTTTTATGAGAACAGTAGCCACAAAACGTCGAAGGGTCACAAATGAAGTTTAAGATCGTTTACAGTGATGCAGAGAACAACAACATTGGGATATGGAATTGCATCAGGTCGTCTTCTCGGATGAATCTCGATTCTACTTAAGTGGGGTTGAAGACTAAAGAATGGTTAGACGACGAGGAAAAAGACGTCAACCTGAGTTTGGGGTTGAGCGAACAGTAGGCGTCAAAGTATGGGATGCTACTGCACATGGAACTAGGTCATCTTTAATCTTTGTTCGAAGCAACCTGACATCGCAACGTTATCTTCAGGAAGTAGTGGGGCCGTATGTACTCCCTTGCCTTAATCGGCTCATGGATCCCATATTTCTACAAGATACTCGGCCTCTTGTTGCTCGAGTTAGCTTAAACCTTTTTGAAGAGATCTATGTAAATCTGTTGCCATGGCCGCCCAGATCCCCTGATCTTTCGCCCGTAGAACATGTTTAGGATATGATGGGTAGACGGCTCGGAAATTTACCCCAGCCCCCACGGACTTTGGAGGTTCTAAGACATGAAATGCAGGTAGCTTGGGGTAGTATTCCTTATAAAAGAAATAGACCACGTTATTGAATCAATGCCAAGACCTTTTGAAGAGTGTATAGATAACCGCGGTGAACAAACACATTATTAACAAACTTAATAAACATAAACTAAACTCCTTCGTATTTTTTAATCAAAATGTAAGCATTTACTCCTTACTCTACCATCTATGTTTTACCAAAACAATATTAAATTTAAACTTCTTCTTCTGGGTGTTGCGATTTCTGTGTCAGTGAGTATATTTCCCTAGTGCACTTTAATAAAAGCTCGTTATAAAAAAATGTACATTTTTTACTTTTTACTTCATATTCAATGATATAAAAGCTTCTTAATTATTTACGTTTATTTTTTTCTTTCTCTCCCCGGTTATATATTTTTCGTATTTCTCTCGCCAATCCGTTTCATTTGATACCATACAATGGGACAGATAAGCAAATTAGGTACGTTATCTGGGAGCGGCTGCCATTTTGAATGTATAGTGACATCATGGAATTTTTCGTAGTCCTCGCAGCCAACCCTTTTATTTTTATTCCCATGTCATATGCTGTCTAGATGAATTTGATGTTGTGGTGTTCGGTCCATGCGTGATTAGCTAATCCAGAACTTGTTAGCTCGTCCCTTTAAGTAGCTATGTGGTGCTTCTTAACCCTGGTGTCCAGTGGTCGCTTAGTCTCCCCAATGTAGAGATTAGCACATTCACATAGTATGCTGTATATACAGTTTTTTTTGGTACTCCAGGATTATCTATCGGCTTTGTTTTTGTGATCATGCTCCTCAAGGTGTTGTTGCTCTTGAAAACCATTTTGATACCATATCCATGTCCAATAAGTATTTCCGACAAGCATGTGGTGTATGGTACTAATACAGTTGCTATCGTGGTTTCCTCTTCCTGTCTAGGTGGTTTCTCCAGTTGTTCAAATGCCTTGTTAATGATGGTTTCCGGATATCCGTTCGTCAAAAGGTCTCTAAGTTTCGTTTTTTCTTCTTTAGGGGGCCTCTGGTGTGCTGCAAATATTTTTGGCTCTATGGTCTAATGTATTGATGATCCAAGTTTTCGTTTTTGATGGATGGTTAGAGTTGTAGTGTAAGTATAACCCTGTATATGTAGCCTTCCTGTATACTGTTGTTTCGATTCCGGTCCTAGTCCTTTGGCACTTCACATCAAGAAATAGTAAGGACCCACTGTTTTCCTTCTTCATCGTAAATCTGATGGATGGTTGTGATCGGTTTAGATGCTCCAGAAAGCCTGTAGTTCTCACTCCCCAAATAATGAAGTTGTCGTCGACATACGTTAACTAGAGTTTTGGTTGCTTCTTGTACCCCTTCAGTGTATTATCTTCGAACCATTCCATGTTGGCGATGACGGGGAGCCGAGGCAATCCATCTTCTTGCATGAAGAGCCGGTCCTTCTCCTGAAAGTAGCACTTCTTGAGGCAACATTGTAGTAAGTCCATGATTAAATTTATTGGCAGGTCGGTCCTCTCCATCAGGTTTTCGTCCTCGGAAGGTTTCGTTCTATGTCCAGAGATTCGTCTAATAGTACCTTCGTGAAGAGGTTTTTAAGTCGAAACTTACTAAGCGATGTTCTGGCCCAAGCTCCATATATTCGATGATTTGGACAAAATGCTTTGAATCCTTGACATGCGATGATGTTTTGCCCTCCAAAAGATGGATGATTGGTAGGAGGAATTTTGATAACTCTGCTGTTGGTGAGTTACGTGAGCTTGTAATCGGCCTCAGCGGTACTCCAGCCTTGTGTTTTTCAAGGGCAACAACACCTTGAGGAGCATGATCACAAAAACAAAGCCGGATAATCCTGCAGTACCAAAAAACTGTATATACAGCATACCGTGTGAATGTGGCAATCTCTACATTGGGGAGACTAAGCGACCACTGGACATCAGGGTTAAGGAGCACCGCCTAGCTACTCAAAGGGGAGAGCTAACAAAGTCTGCATTAGCTAATCATGCATGGACCGAACACCACAACATCAACTGGGACCGGCAAGGGTAATTCACAAGGAAGTGCACTGGTATAAAAGAACCATCGCCGACAACAACGCGCCAGGTCCGGCTACGCTGATTGGACGAGATAGGGGATTAAGGGACCCAATGAGCATGACCGGTTAAGGGTATACTACTGGTAATCTGAATTTCCCATTATTCACCTGATGATAGCAGATTCGAAGCTATTAAAACGTTGTGAGATCAATCATTTCAAGACGATGGAAGTCCAAAGAAACTTCAAGGAAATATATTTTAATTCTATCAGCTGATAAAGGCAACGCCATCTTGATCATTAGCAAAAAAATATTATTATCAAAAAACAATAGATTTAAAGTAACAAAAATTAAAAGCTGGACGCCACCTATACAAATCAAAATCCTAAAACAACGTATATCATGCAAAAAGTTATCCAAATGCTCAAAATTCTACGGGTTTCCAAAAATCCACAAAGGGCTTCCGAAAAGATCCATATTAAGTGCAATAAGCTCAGCAGCTCAAAAACTGGAAGGAATATAGCCAAATTTATGCATCCTTGAATGGAGGAGCTGCAACATCTAAAAATTAAGGACACTGACGTCATTGGTAATTTAGATGTCAAGTCACTATACCCAAGCATACTAGTGAACAATGCAATTGGGCATATTTCACACACAAAGGTTAAATATACAACCAAAGGGCGCTCCCATGTGCTCATCATGATCACCAGTATTAACCAACGTCTTCATCATTTACCTTCAAAATATTAAATATAACCAAAGTTATTGGTCGATAGGTGGACGATATTTATTTATGTTATGACCACGTGGACAATTAGGAAACTTTTTAAATTATATCAACACCTTACATACAAAAAAGCAATCCACACTGGATTAGAAAAAAGGTAACTGTCTCCCATTCCTAGGTGTTTTCATTACCAAAAGACAAGCAGCTTCAGCTTACAGAAAACAACACACACCAGTAGATACCTGGACGGCATATCACACCATCACCCACCGCAAATTGAAGCAGTCGCCAACTCTTATTTCTAGGTCATTTAAATTAACAGACTCAAACACCAGAAAAAGCGTAGTCAAAATTATAATGTCGGGCAGGGATTACGAAAGGGGATTAACTGGTAAAGCAATAAAAACGTGAATACAACTTAACACTCAGCAAATAAATATAAATATCGCATACAGTTTCTAATGTCTCATTCTCGTTCAGAATTCACCTTAGAAAATGTCTAATTCAAGTTTGACTAAACGTTGCCGACTCTGAGGAATCCTCCTTGTATTACCAAGTATCTCATGTTGATATCTATTCAGTGTTAATATAATTTAAACACCTTAGAATAAATGACGTAACAGCGCAAAGGTAATGTTTTTTTATCCGTACAGTTTTAATTTAATATAGAATTAAATTTTTTTAGTTTTTGCAGTAATTCTTTCTGAAATATTGAATAGGTAAGGTAATAATTTAAAGGCATTTAAAAAACAATTTATTATAAAAAATACATAAAATATGTTACATGTAAAATATACATGGCACTTAAAAATATATTTGGTATAGAAACATTCCCAATATTTTGTTGGGATAAAATACTACAAAGTTTAATAAAACATACAAAAATTTGTAGAAAATAATTTAAATATCAATATTGTTGAAATTAAAGTATGTTTCGTGATCAGTCATGTTGAGTAATCTTTTGTATTTGTTCTTAGGAGATCTCTTAAACTTTAATACTTGTATAACTTTCTTAAGCCAATCCGTATCACATATGAACACCTGAAATATATACATTTTGTAATTAGTGGAAAGTAAATTTCTTTTAAAACTGTGTAATCCCAAATAATGAAACCATTAATAAACAAATCGAAAACAATGAAGCACGTTTCATTGTAATTGGTTAATTCAGGAGGTAATTCAAATTCATAACAGCATTTTACAGAACTTACTTCTATACATAGTGCCAAAAACAAATGAACCGATGGAAAAGCTGTCAAGGTATATCTAAACTGAATTTTCTCACGTTCATCGTCTGACACTAGCATGAGGTCCATAAACTTGGCAATTTCCTTACATGGATATACCATCATCCAAGTAATGAAGACAGTTAAACTAACGGCTGATATAAGAAACCAAAAATTTGTTATCAGTCTCTGCCTATAGGGTTTTCCTTTTGAGTAGACAGCAGCCATAATCACATACTGGTAGGACGAAACGGTAAAGAGGACGGTATTTTCCCAGGAGACTATCACAGCTTCAGGGGTATTGCTTGGTATTGGTGTGAACCAACTTTCTTGATATAAATAGTATAGAGACGCTATTTGAATAAATGTAAAAGTGGCGATTTGCAAAAGTAACGGAAATATATTCTTCATGGACATTAGCGTACTCATAGGTCTTTTACTAATGAGTACTTCTGAAGGACCTACAAAAGAAATTAGAATAAATTTACTCACTCGCTTAATGTAGCACATCTATTTCTAAAATATTAGACTCATGAAATTAATTTCTGTTTCTTGGGGAGGTTTTTGGTTATTATGTATATTCACTGAGATTATCTCTCCTCATTCCTTTTTGACTAACAGATAAGTATCTAAAATTTGTAATTATGACAGACGCTATTTCGAGAAATGGTACGCATTACTAATTGACCTTTAACAGTATCATTCAAAGACGTTCCGAGAAAAAGGATGTTGAAAATCATTAACCAGTCTTTACAGTATTAATACGAGTATTGTACATTCTCTTGTGAACGCATTTCAACTCCAAGTCTACGGTCGTTGTCAGTCACTGATAGCTATGCTTTGTGTCTTGAGTTTTGCTGATATACACAAATTCAAGAAATAAAAAGTGACGAGAGAAAACCAAGTACATTGAAAGAAAACTTAAAATTAATTGGTCATCTCTAAAATGGAAGTTAATTGTCAGGATCAAAGAATACATACATTTTATTTTACTAAACATTAAATTTAAAAAGTTTTAAAATCAATTCCAATTGAAGATATTTTTCATAGAAGCTCATTATTAATAAAGCAGGTCTGGATATTAAATAACGGGATTGCGAGCGTAGAAGGCGTCCTAGAGGGGTAGGGAGGAAAAAGAACGCAGCGTGGATACCTGGAAGTGTCTTCTATTCCAGTACGAACGCACGTTTTAGTGCTACAATAGTATTTTCTCTATAGCGATTAGAAACAAATTGTTTTTTTTCCCAACAACAACAATGTGTATCGAAAAACACGAGCAACGAATCAATGTGAGATTTGCCAATACATTAAAAAAACTTTTTGAAAGAGGCGTATAGTGAGAATACTCTCTCGTGCACGTGCTTTTGAATGGCATATTGAATGATTTTTTGAAGGCCGAAAGGACACCGAAAATGACCAACGTCCAGGTAGACCTATCAGTTTCAACTCCGCAGACACTAATCAAAATCAATAAAATAATGCGCGGTGATCGTTGTATGAGCACTCCGTATTGCTGAGATTGTAAACGTTGATAAAGAATCTGTCAGATTTTACATGAAGAAAGTCTGTGGGAAGTTGGTACCAAAAAATTTAACCTCCGATCAAAAACTCGTCCATCAGCAGATCTGCTCAAATTTTCCTGAGAGGTTGGATGAAGAGCCGGAATTGATGGAAAACATCATCATTTGCGATATAACCTGGATATTTCAATATGTTGAAACTAAGCAGCAATTCAAAGACTGGAAAACTCTTGCATCACCAAGAATGAAAAGCAAGGATGTCCAAATCAAAATTTAAAACCATGCTAATCGGTTTTTTCCACATCAGCGGCATCGTGATGACTGAAATTTGCAAGTTTTGGCAACACTGCGAGAGCGAATTCCAAAGAAACGTCCAGAGTTATGGACAAACAAGTCGTGGATCTTGCACCAGACAACACACCCGCCCATACCGCGCAAGAAGCACTCCAGTGCTCGAACACGCACCGTAGTCGCCTGATTTAGCGCCCTGTGACTTTCTAGTTTCCGAAGATCAAGTTTGCCTTAAAAGGAACTCGTAACGAGCCGATGGAAGAGGTGAAGCGAAACTCGGCGGAGCTCCTAAATGCTCTTACAAAAGAAAAGACTTGCATCATTGCTTTGACCAATGAAAAAAATGAATGGAACCTTGTGAAGCAAGGGGAGAAGAGTACTATGAAACGGATCATTTGACTGTAGAATAATTTTTAACTCTTTTTCAGAAGCAGTCTCGTTATTTAATAGCCAGACATTATATATGTATATTAAAGGCATTACTATTGCAGACACAAAGAACTAACTATAATACAATGTACTTTTTGCCAGTATAATTGTATTAGTAGAGAAAGACGACTGAAAGGGTAGAAGTTACAACTGTTAGATGAACATTTAATTTCACATTAGTAAAATTAGATATCTGTGCCATTTTAATTGCACACATTCACTTAATCCATATCACTTATTTAACACCTACAAATTTAACTATTCTACGTGATATGCTCGAAGAACTAGTCAAACAACAATGTTAATTTTAACCAAATAATTGACAATTTGCATATTTTCCGCCGATTAGAAACTAGGAAAAATTTATTAAAATGGTATGTAAAAGTAAACATTTTGTTTTGGAAATCCTAGAATACCCATATATGATGTTACATTAGGTCATAAAAACTTGGCTATAGTTCATTTTCAAATAGACAATAATAACTAAAGTATAACTGTTCTTATCACCTACTTTTATTTTAGATTTAGGTATTCATATATACTTGAACCTTGACTCAAACAAATTATTTTGTATCATTATAACAGTATCTGTAATATATTCACAATAGAAATCATTAAAATCTAGCGTCCCCGAAGGCGAAGCTTCGACTAAGCCCAAAAACAGAGTCGGTGAATTATTACGCGTATTTAGTTTAGGTCAACTTAGTCAAGAGTTAAATTAATGGACAAGTATTTATTCGTCGTTGACTTTTTTTTATTTTCAACAAGAATATAAAAGAATTACTTAGATATGTAGGTTTTAATGGTCTAACCAACTAACCTTTAAATGGTTGTATAGGCCAGTTTATTGTTTATAATTTTAAAACCAAGATTATTTGGCTTTTTGTTATTTAATTACTAAGTTGAATTTTAATTAACTAACAATCAATCAGTGTTAATCTTCGAACACAAACACAAATCTGCAATTAGCTATAGTGAACACAAACCTACAATATACTAAAAAATTGCTTTAAAGGTTTTAGTGTTGGTCAAAACTACAACAGACACTGAAATTTCGTTTCGATTGGAGGGAAAACTAGTTAATACATCAATCAAATGGTTATATTTCAAAATATAGTTTTCATTTTATGTTTAGCACCATTTATTTGATGTAATTAAAGACATTTTTTAAATACTAATAATAAATAAGAGTAAACTATTACTTCAAAAGGAATTTTATGATTATGGGTATGACATACCTTGTCTTCCAATTGTTACAGCCAATGAAGTGGTTATTATCAAGTCTATAAATAAAAACTGGTAATCGCCTAATGTCGAATAATGCTGAAAAGGTAGAAAAGCATTAGTTTTTCTGAAGAGTGCTTTATATTTTAAATATTTCACACAAATGAGACACGATTATTATATTATATATGTTAGTAGGCATTCTTTCATGGATGGAACATTGTGGCTGACTTTTTATCCCAGTGTACATCCGTTCGTCACATAAGTTATGTTCAAAATTGTCTTGACGTTGGGCAAAAATCCTTTTTGGTATTTCAAAACATGTTATCTAACTGATATATAATAGAATAGAACCAGTACAGTTAAATAGATTTGCGTTCATCATACAAATTTTCCAAAACCGCACAATCTGCGTGGCAATCTGCCTCATCCGGGACGGAGAAAAACTGTTCCTCATCCAGGAGTTTTAAATCGAAAATATATTTTTAACACCGAATTTTAGGAAAATACCCGATGATTTAAGGATGAATATCAATAAATTTAAATCTACTTACTTTATATAAAATTAAAACTGTAAGGAACTGAATCAAACTATACATCGCCATGTATTTGAATATCGCAAAACTCGTAATAAGAGCACACCTGCCCTCCATCATCAGGTGTATTATGCAAGATATATTTTCTATTTTAGAAGTAAAGGGAGCTGCAACACTGGCTTCAGCCTGTGATATGGAAACTCCCACATGGGCCGCTTTCAAAGCCTAAAATATTATTTGAGACAAGACTTACATAATGTAAATTAATAATACAAACCCCACAATCATTGGCACCGTCTCCCACCATTGAGACAATGTAATCCAAAGTCTGAAAACGTTTAATCAATTGCGCCTTCTGGTCTGGTTGAAATCTTGCGAATATCACACTCCTTACGAGGATTTGTGGTACAATATCTTGGTAGTATTGTAGAAGATGAGACCAGGTTTTTCCATTAAATGCAAACAGGTATGGCTAAATAAAATGCAATTATTAATCTGATAATTTCATTACAAGAAGTGCTCTTAATACTAGAATGATATTGCTACGTTTAATTTTTACGCTACTAAAAATGAAAAATTCTCGAAATTAATCATCTATTACAAAAACATCCTTCCGAGCTAAACAGTTACCAACAAAAACTACTGATGATAAAATGTTCCGAAATTACCAGCACTTTTATCAAAGCTCTACAGGATTACTACAAAAACATTCGAGAGCAGATGCGAGAGCTATAATAAATATGTTCAGTAGTGAATCAGCTAATATTACATAGCGAAGTATATATAGACTAAGAAAAGTAGTAGTGAAATATTAATTGTGAATTTGTGGGAAATAGAGATTATTGGTATTAATCAATTGTTTTGAACCAACAGAAAATTCGTATCATCGCATTAAAGTTAGGTTCGCATTAATAATAATCTAGCACTAATATAATCACCCATTAATAGATTGATTTAAGAACATGCGGTAAGAAATTATAATCCTCATATGTAGCTTGTTGTGGCCAATGTTTTCATAGTATATAGTATTGTATAATTCCACTAACTAATAAAGTACAGAAAAATATTATTCGATAGACAGAACTAGCCGTCGAGAGGCCCTCTTGACCTGTTAACTATTTCATTCTAGACTTTTCGGCATAAATGCTTATCCGTTCCACTCTATTTATACAGGAATCCATTGTAGAAAGTACGACCAACAATTGATTTCCAACACTTCGTGGAAACATGGATATTTTAAAAGATTCGCTGTCAAAACCTTAATATACAAAGTTAGCTGTGACAGCCGCGTAATTAAATTGTAACATTGTAACCCGAACAACAATTAATCAGGGATTAAAAGTCAAAAAATAATATTAGCGTGTTTTAAAAGTGTTCAATGTAAATTTTATCATGTATTGTGAACCTGAGAGTAGGTATTTGTGTATTTTGAATGGATTTTTTTCGTACGTTAATAATAAAAACCAGAATGAAACGTTCAGTCAAACAATTAAATTTATTAAACTATAAAGTTAAAAATTTAATAATAAAGTTACACATCTTAACTTCATATCTGGCTTAATTTCAGTTACAAATATGTTTTACTTTTTCTACTAATTATATCATTAATAATAATAATTGGAATTCGAAAACACATTTTTTTTGTTTTTAAGATATACTTCCTAATATTTAGCTCTATGTTCGGAGAATTTTGTCACCGCATCTCATCTGATCAGCCTTTTTCTTTGTTCTTTTTTCTAAACACAGGAGTTTCTTATTCTTTGCCATCTGTCGAACATCTGACATTCAACGGTTTTTGTCTATCTTTTAGTTTGTCCATACATTCCGTAAGGACCACATATAAGCATAGGAGTAAACACAGTTTGAACCCCATAATTGTGTTAATAAATAAAATTTAAAATATTTTTTAGGGGAAATTTAAACTTCTGTCAGTCGCTTTCCCTTAGGTATTTATTTGGTATTGAAGGAAAGAGATACAAAGTGTATACCTACAAAGTATTCTTCCCCCTTCCCCAACGAAAATTCTGAATGTACGCCCCTGTGTATGAGCTCCTTATGTCAGAACTAGTAGGTCCATGAGAGCGTTACCCTCTCTTTTACTTCGTAGTTATACTTGAAACCCTACTGTAGTGGGCGATACTACTCTGAATAGATTCTACAATTTGTGAAATAATCGCTATATCGTTATCACGTGAAGATAATATACTGGGCACGATAGTGAACAAAAGTAAATCAAGTACTCATGCGAACTGCATCGATTAGATACTTTGGCGGCTATATATTCGACATAGTATAGAGTGTGGACGTAAAGTATTCGATATAGATATTGTTCGAAAACAAAAGTTTTCTCTTTGTAAGGGTTAAATAACCTGGAGTACCTAAAAGGAGATGAGTAGAGCCGCACTCTAACGTTCAGTTGACAGCACCTTAGCCGTGAAACTCCGATAGAAAAAGTCAGTATTAGTTAGGTAGTTGTAATAATGAGCAGTTCTAGTTAGATAGTTGTAACAGTTAGTCGTATTTTGAGAGCAGCATCAATAAAGCATCTGTGAATGTATAACGTTGCAAGTTTAATGTAAAAACTAGTGAAACCTCAATGAAAAAGAGTAGTTGAGTTGTAGTTTTAATTAGTTGATTAAAGTTAGGTTTGCAAACAAAGTTCGTAAAGCATTTGTATGTAGAACGTTGTTAGGAAATGTGATATTGTAAATGGCGTCAGCCGCCATTGAAGTTCAACATTAGAGAAGAATCGAGTACAGGTTGCTGAACTTAGTAAGACCCAAACACAATGTGTATGGTAAAAATTGCGATTGTTGAAATTAAATAAACAATGTTATTGTTAAAATGTCAATTTTGAATGTACCCGCAAATACGAAGAAAAAGAATAAACCCCCTACTGTAAGTTCGTTCTCGTATTCATGGTCCGTTTACGAGCTGGATAAAAAACAACAGTAAGTCTTTTTCTTGTATACAGATATTTTATACAATACCTGAACGTTTTAGGCAATCTATACAATACCTAAGAATTTTATGAAATACCGGATTAGAAAAAGTGCCGATAATGTAAATATTGCTACTTATTTACACAAAATTGCAATTTTAAGATGATATTTGAGAAAATATGTTATGTTAAGTATTCTTAATTATTTTACAATTTATTTTTTAAATACCTTAATTCGCAATATGTTATTATATATTAAATTAAAACTACTGATTTTCCCTGTATAATAAAATAGGCCTGACCAATTAAAAGGTACGTAAAAGTTAGATAGATAGTTTATAAAACAAAAAGACTTCATCGTTTGTTTCTATAGTTGCAACTCAAACTCAGTTAAAGGTGCCTCTTATCTGTCTAAAATCAAAGAAACTGAAGGCAAATCAATAAAATTAAACAACAGAAATTTACGGAGGAAATGTTTAAAGTCCTGTAAGCAACGCACAAAATACCTGTCAAACTGCAGTTACCTATCTACAACTGTTATACAGAAGATGACAGAGCGTCGTCTACTTTGTCGCTTACGTAGATTTTACTGTTTATAGTGGTCATATTTAAATAGATAACCCTATTTCATGGTGTAAAGAAAAAAGGGCCTACATGATAACATGTTGTGAATGAAAGTAATGAAAAATGAGTTAAGAGAATGAATTAAAATAATGAATATATTTTTTTAATACTTGCGTCCATAAATTGATAGACAACGTATTCCTATATTAACAACCATCTATTAAAATTGCATTTCCATTAATAAACAGATGGACAGATTAATCTTAATTAAGGTGGGATCTTACACTAATACTCACCTGATTATCAAAGTTAATGAAAACTTCTGTTCTGCTGGATTTATTCCCTGTTTTCTCTACAACTAATTTCGGAATCGAACCTGAGTTTTCATCTTCTGTGCTCAAAATTAAAATTCGGTCACATACTCTTACCATCCCACAATCGTGGGCCACTGAAATCGCAGTTAAAATGTTGTCGCCTAAAAAACATAATTAAATAACAAATAAATTCGTTTCAAATGTGTCGTACCAGTAATCATAACAGTTCGAATACTCGCATCGTGTAACATTCTTATGATTGGTGCTGTTTCTTTTTTGAGCGGATTTTGCATGACCAAAAATCCAAGAAAATTTAAATCACATTCTATCTGAAATAAAATATGTCTATAGAAATATCTGGATCCGGTATAAATAAAAAAATACTTACCACATCTCGTTTTGACTTTTGTGCGTCTTTCCAACAAAATTTTGGTGGTAAATTTTTATATGCAACTCCGATAACTCGGTAACCTTTAATGGTGTACTCTGAAAGTCGTGAATTAAAATCAAATGGCACTGTCTCTGGGAGACACATAGTTTGTAACTTTTCCGGTGCTCCCTTCGTGTACGCCATCATGTAGGGTTTAGATAATGAACGACAAATGACTGACATGCACTGCAATGTTGAAGAGAAGGGAAACTGCCTAATTATTCCAATATCCTCCATACCCTAAAACAATACAACTGTTCTCTCACATACTAGACAAATCATCATTAAAATACTGTAATAAATTGGAAGGCCCCAAAATTAAATAAGAAAAACCTTCTTTTTCCGAATTTTTGCATAATATTTGATCGTGAAACACTAATAGCCCTTTAGTACTAAAGGCAGAAGCGGATTTAGAAAACAGCTTCATGGCCGCGATCTTTTGCTTCAGAAGTATGGATCGATCTCGTACCAAAGCTAAGACCCTTTGTGATTTTACATTTCCTGGGCTGTTGCAAAAATAGACAATCAGTTATTTAAACCTATAGGTCACTTTTTTCAAGGTCCTTGGATTTGAGATTTATTCGTTTTAGTTTTTAATCCACTAACTTCAAAGCTCTTATACGAGAATAAAGGTCAATTATCAATCAATCTTCACATAAACACAGCTCACCAATACCAACTCGTCTATAGGCACTGTGAAAGCAAAGCATAACCTAGCGGTGAAGTGATTAACTGTTGCGATAATACCTCGAATATATCTACG
>JAVLUE010000141.1:0-20001 GCA_034190945.1 Octodonta nipae
TAAATATTGAATGTCGGATACCTGAAAATTTAATTTTACAGTGTAGCTGGATTTTTTGATGTCCTACTTTCACAGTAATATTTATAGGGTCAGTAAAAAGCACTATTGGCTAATGCCCTTTTGTGAAGTTGAATATTTTACTGCTACTAGAATTATATAGTGATATTCATTCAATATTTGATTTAAGTATTTTCAATTCCGAAAAATTTACAGATTGTTCATGCCAACGTTATAGAAATTCGATTATATATGACATGATACAAAATATGTGAACTCCCGCAGGGACAGAACTAGAAGTATAATTACGAGGCTTCCGCGAAAACCCTTAATAACATCGGAATAACATTTGCGCAGCTAGTGGCAGAAAAGAGAACTATGATCTGGGTGTGGGTCAACGATAATATTTAATTTTTGAAAACGTAAAAAACTGAAAATGAACCGATATAGAACTAAGTGAAATTGAAACAACGTCCTATTCACCCGGTAACAATAGCTGAATTCTTTGTTATAAAATTTGGTGATCTTTAAGTCTTGAGTTCGGTGTTCGCGGTAAGCAGTTATTGGTTCCTGAATCGATTCAAATGGTTCTTGCTCTGAAGCAAGGATTTTTAGGTTATATTAAGAATTTGCGCTTCGACCTTTTCTAATCGTTCCGAAGTCGAATACGTTTAAGCTTTCGTTTGAATTTGATTTAGCAAAAGTCTTTGTAATTTTATAATGTAGAAGAGCAATTTTATAAATTTTTAATTAAAATAGATTTTTTCAGAATAATATTTTTAATTAACATAGACTATATGATGTGGACTAGCTAGAAGTGCTATTCAATTTTCAAATTAATTAGCTTGATTGTATAATTTCATATGTTGTTGAATTAAAAAATATACTAGATAGGCAGAATGAGCACCTTTTCAAGGTACCTAACAAAATTTTGTTATACTGTTAGAGTTAATTATAATTATTTTCTACTTTTTAGTAATATAAAAAACTGTGTTAAAATAAAACTTTTTTTAATAATTCAATTTTAAATTTTCTAAATAGGTAATTATAATTTTAATAAAGACACAGATGTAACCACTTCATTTATAATTGAAAAAAACTTATTCCAAGCTAATTTAAAAATACAGCATATACTGTTTCTAAAGTGATAAGCACATAAAGAAATATATCAGAATTCAATGTGAAAGTTCCGTACCACCTTCAAAGTTTCCAGTTTCAGACAAGCAGGGAATGAGTGCATAGTTTTAATTTTAAAAATATACAGATTTTCCACACATAGACTTTTTATTTTATTGCAGGATGCTTGATGAAATTTTCTTTTAGTACCAGTTTTATAAGAAAATTTCTGAAGGCTCTGTAGATAAGAAAAATGGCAAAATAGGTCAAAGTTTAAATTATAAATTATTAAATCTGTAAATATTTACAAATAAATAGTAAAAGTTTAAGTCGACTATCACATAATGATTTTTATTGATATATATAAAATTGATCTTTATTTTCCATTTAATTGTAAATTTGTCCCTAAAATTACTATGGCTAATAATTTATTTTCCGTTTCAGAAGGCCAAATTTTAGGTATTTTTTTCATATTTTTCAAAAAGAGGTCTTAGATATTGGGTATATAAAACAACTTTTAAAAAAATTAAAAAATATATTTGTTTACTGGAATTATATATTACATGAGCCGTTAGAAACAATTAAATTTTATATTTTCAATTTAATTCTATAATTTGCAGGATATTAGGGGTTTCCTTATTTAGTTTCGGTAAGGGGCTAACTTATTTTTCAAAATTGTCGCTTATAGATTGGGTTACCCTTTTGATATAGTAGCTCACCAAACTAAATTTGCCAAATATTCAACCTCTTCCGTCCAGTAGTTTACCGATGTTGGAAGAGGCAGAAATCCTGATGATATTTAAGGGTATCCGTAATTGTATATACGGAAATAAAAACGTATAAATGCACATTTAGACTTTATGAAATTAAACAGGCGCATTTCGTTATATTTTCAAAATGTAAAGCCCATGTAGTTTGCTAAATATTGAATGTCGGATACCTGAAAATTTGACGAATGCTGCCCATAAATATTATAACATACTGTATAAAAACACCTAATATTTTTGAAATAAATGCAAAATATAAAGAATAATGATTTTATCAAATAAAGATGTACTTTCAGAAAAAGTTTTTTGCCCATGTAGCTTGCTATCCAAAATATTCTCAGATTCGTTTGTCGGCTACTTTCAGGGTAGTAATATTTATAGGGTCAGTAATTTTTAAGAATTTTTTAGCTATAATTATGGTCTATATGCCCTTTTGTGAGTCAAGTTAAATTTCTAGACAAAATATATCCCGAATAATTTGGAAATATTCATTCATTCAGGAGATATTTTCAATTCCTAAAAATTTACAGAAGCGCACCGTTTATAGAAATTTGATACAGATGACATGAAACTGAACTGATCTAGGGACGAACAAAAATAGAACTAAAAATGGGTGCGTTCAGCAGATATGCAACGTGACCCAATATTCAGCAGATACAAACTGTTGTTAACGTTTGCTAACGTTTCATGTTTTGTGCTGCAATGTCAGCACAAAACATAAAACGTAAGCAAACATTGGGTGAGTTCAACTAACGTAAATTTTTGTGCTGCACAGCACAAAACATGAAACGTAAGCGTTGACAACAGTTTGTATCTGCTGAACGCACCCGTTAACAACAGTCTGCTGAACTCACCCATGAACCGATTCTGAATCGATTCAGAAAGGCTTCCGCGAAAACCCCTATTGTATACCACGAATACTTCGGACTCCTGGTATCTATAGGGGTTTTCGCGGAAGCCGTTCTGAATCGGTTCAACGATAATATTACAGTAATTTTCTGAAAACGCCGTTCGCGGAACAAAATTACTGAAAATGAACCGATATAGAACTAAGTGAACGAATCCCAAATGAAACATCGTCCTATAGACGATAACAGCCGGTAACAATAGCAACCTAGAATTGTATTGTGAACTAAATCTATTGTTATAAAATTTGGTGATCTGGGTTACAGTAGTCTTGAGTTCGGTGTTCGCGGTAAGCAGTTATTGGTTCTGAATCGATTCTGAATCGATTCAAATGGTTCTTGCTCTGAAGCAAGGATTTTTAGTTCTATCAACCTTAGAGCATATATAAGTAAAAGCTCTAAGAATTATGCGCTTCGACCTGATTTCTAACCCACTCGGCTGTCCGAAGTCTATCGAAGTACGTTTAGTTCAGCTTTCGTTTGAATTTAAATTTAGCAGTTGGAGTTAAGTGAAAATAGCCAAAATTCCGTCTGTAAATTATTTTTAAGTTAATGTAGAAGAAATAAAATTGCTGCAATTTTATTACTAATTCCTGTTAGAACTTAAAATAGTATTTTTTCAGGAATAATATTTTTAATTAACAAAGATATTGGACTACAGTTTGTTTAGTGATGAGGACTGATGGATATTTAGAAGTATATAATATAGGTACTAGAAGTGCCACAATAAATACAAAAATAATCAATTTTCAAATTAATTAGCAGAATTGATACCCAAAATTAAATCATTATTATAATCTTTAATGAGTTGCTGCAAGTTAAGTAATTTCAAATATGTTGTTGACTGGTTTAACGTAAATAAAAAATATACTAGATAGGTAGGTAATTAATTTGTGCAGAATGAGCACCTTTTAATGTTTAAATTTTTTACTTTGTGTGTAGGTACCTAACAAAATTGAATGTGTTATTTACTGTCTAGAGTTATATTTCGTTATAATTATTTTCAACTTTTTAGTAATACTTGGAAGTCGGTTACATTTTTTTAAATGTTTTATTCTAAAAAACATTAGCATGTTCTTTGGGTGAAAATATCCTTTGCTATACATTTACATTTTTTTTAATAATACAATTTAAAATTTTCTAAATAGTTAGGATTATAATTTTTAATAAAGACACGGATATAACCAGGTCCTAGCTTTGTATACCACTACATTTTCAGAAGTTTTTTAATTGGAAAAAAACTTATTCCAAGCTAATCTAAAAATACACATTTAATTATATACCAATGCATATAAAGATTAGAATAAAGAGGTTGGGGTAAGTTTCTGTTGAAGTAAATGAAATCTTAAGTCCAGATAAGCATTTTCCTTAACATCAGAAGGCAAATATATCAGAATTTAATACGTGAATGTGAAATTTAAAAAAGAGGCAATTTTTACTTTAGTTTCGTTTTCAAAGTCGAATTTTACAGCCGATATAGTAGCTTGCCAAATATTTAAAGACTGATATATTAGAATTTAGCATAGATTATTTTATATGTAATTGTGATGTAAATAATTTGGTCAAGTGCGAGTTGGACTCGCATACTTAGGGTTCCGTAGCACCTTCAAGATTCTATTATTCCAGTTTCAGACAAGCAGGTAATGAGTGCATTTTCTTATATTTGTCCTAATATCCTTTAAAGGAAGCGTTCTGAATTTTTAAAAAATATACACTTTCATTTTCTACACATAGACTTTTTATTTTATTTGCTTCAGGATTGGCTTGATCTTTATAAGAATACATATGTATTTAATTTTCTAATTTGGCAACCAAAAATTAACATTAGACTTTTATTTTACTAATAAACTTTCAGGGAAACCTTTTATAATCTACTGTCTCGATTTTGAGGCTCTGTAGATTGGAAGATATTGGGCAAAATAGGTAAAGTTTTAAATAATAAATTATTAAATATATTATTCAAATTATTTAAAAATACAAATCAAATATATATTTCAAAATTTAAATTGTGTAGTTTCTAAAGTGGGAATTAAGTCGATGTTAAATATATTTGTTAATATCTTTTAAACAAATGATTTACAAATATGATATATTTGTAATTCACATAATGAGCCTTTTGCAAATTGAAATTTTATTTTCCACTTAATTGTATAATTTGTCCCTAAAATTACTATGGAGGTTTTCTAATAATTTTTCTTAAAAATTTCAAGTGAGCACCAGTACTCCTAATTATTTTCAAAATTTTAGGTAGTATGGTTTCGGAAATAAAGCGAAAAATGAGAATTTTTTATATGTTTATGTTAATATCTTGTAAACAATTAATTTAAAAAAGTTGAAAAATATGTATTTGTATTCCTCATAATAATCATTTGATATATTGCATGATGAATCGGTAAATTTTGGTATATTTTCGTTAATATCTTTTCAGTTATTTTTTTTAATATGAAGAAAATATATTTTTTATTCCACAGAATCTGACCTTTCATTTGATATATTACATGAGGCCATTGAAAAAATTTTTATTTTTAAATTTTCATTTAATTCAGGGGGGGTAAGGTCGATTTTATTAGTTTTTCCCTCTAGAATTTCTTCATTTACGATATGTACTTCTGATCGGGTCACCAAACTATACATTGATACCAAATTTCAACCTCTTCCGTCCAGTAGTTTAGGAGAAAATTGCTGTGATGTGACAGAGGCAGAAATCCTGAGTGACATTATAAGGGTATCCGTACATTGTATATACGGAACCCTAAAAACGTATAAATGCACATTTAGACTTTATGAAATTAAACAGGCGCATTTCGTTATATTTTCAAAATGTAAAGTTTGAAAGCCCATGCAGTTTGCTAAATATTGAATGTCGGATACCTGAAAATTTGAAATAGAATATTTTTTGAAAGAAATAATTACAATTTTAAAGAAATGCTCATTTACATTTTATCAAAATAAAGATGTGGATTTCATTACATTTGCAATAAGTTTAATTTTATAGCCCATGTAGCTTGCTAAATATTAATACCAAATATTCTCACATTTTTTGTCGTTTGTCGGCTACTTTCAGGGTAGTAATATTTATAGTGTCAGTAATTTTTAAGCATTTTTTAGCTCTAATTATGGTCTATATGCCCTTTTGTGGAGTCATTAGTATTAAATTTCTAGAAAGAGTAAATATTCCGAATAATAATGCTGACTAGAAAGGAATTTCTCTATAGTGATATTCATTCAATATTTGAAAATTTAAATTCAGGAGATATTTTCAATTCCTAAAAATTTACAGGTTGTTCATGCGCACCGTTTCACCCATAGAAATTAACCACAAAATATTCATCCATGATTCATCGATTTACGCGAAAACATCGATGTTTTGACATGATGTTAAGTTATCGATAACATCGATACATCGATGTTATAAGAATAAATATCGACAAAACACTATGTGAACTCCGTTACACATAATGATTGTAAATATCCGATTTAGGGACAGAACAAAAATAGAACTAAACCTGAGATTTTTAATACCAACAGTTTTTCCCTACTTATGTTTCTCTGATTTTTCGAACTGAATCGATTCATAAACCTCTTGAACGGCTTCCACGGTGGCGGTCGTGTTAATAAATAAAATAGCGCCACCTTAAAACATCGATTAAAAACATCGATGTTTTTCTTTCGATGTTTATTGTACATCGATACTTTTGATTCGATTTAAGATCGATGTCAACATCGATTTTTTCTAATATCGTTCCCTAATTTTTACAGATTGAAACAAAACACTATGTGAACTCCGGTGATCCGATTCAGAACAAAAATTCGATTCTGAATATTCAGTTCCACGAAAACCCCTATATCGGTTCATTTGGGATTTTCAGTAATTTTGTTCCGCGAACGGCGTTTTCAGAAAATTACGGTAATATTACCGTTGAACCGATTCAGAACTGCTTCCCCGAAAACCCCTCATGCTTACCGGGGTCGTTCAAATAATCCGATTTCTAGCGATCTACCGGTTATAACTTTGGTTATGCCTTATGCCCTTGGTTGACAGTGGTTGTACTTTGACCATACTTTGACATAACCCTTTTAAACACTGAAAGTAGAACCGAAACTGATTCGCTAGAATGCAATTTGGTTCAACCGGAAAACGTATAGAAATCTTTGTCTGAGTTTTTCTGATAAGGCGCCTACAGAAACAAACATTTCTTCAGATGTGTACGCGCGTACAAGTACGCGTTTGTTCGAATTGCCTACACACGGAAGATAATTTTTATATTCATTTTGTTAATCAACATGAGAACAGCAACTAACAGTGATTTAAATTTATTAGCAGTGGCGTG
Source organism: Octodonta nipae (assembly GCA_034190945.1). Classification (NCBI taxonomy): domain Eukaryota; kingdom Metazoa; phylum Arthropoda; class Insecta; order Coleoptera; family Chrysomelidae; genus Octodonta; species Octodonta nipae. The sequence continues at coordinate 7,117 of JAVLUE010000141.1, forward strand.
TGTATGCATAATAAAGAAAAAGAAAACAGATTATTGAATAAACGAAAGCCACGAAGTAAATTGGTAAAGAAATGGTCCTTGCATCGTTTGGTTTCTTTGCGGAATCCAGAACGTAGACTTGGTTTTTACCATTTCTTTCGTAGCCGCCTTTTCTACTTCTTTCCACTTTTCGACCAATATTGGATTGGATTTAGTTTTCCATAAACAGGGGTATTTTATAAAGCTCAATAAACTCTGTTTAAAACCGCTTGAATAAGTTCTACCAACAGGCATGGCTTCGCCTAGTTAAATAGTAATAAACCACAGTTAACACGAACCGCACTGATATAATCCACGATACGTAAATATGTATTGCCTACACACGGAGAGGAGTGTAGGTGCAACTTGTACGGGCGTATAAAAATTCAACCAGCACCTGAATACATCTTCGACATATATTTTAGGCAGATATTGTCTACACATTGACGAATATGTACGGGCGAACTTGTACGCGCGTACATATCTTAAGAAATATCCAAGGATATTAATAAGGATTACTCGGCAATGTTAAAAACTTTTGAAATTTTTGTGACATAATTGGTTCGGCCTGCTTAATGTTGTCGCTGGCAGTTAATGTGCTTTCTTTATTTTATGTTTCATATGTTTGTTTTATTTTAAACAAGTTTGTATTTAATTCAGTAAAAAAATATTTGTTATAATACGTTGTGTAACCAGAGTTCATTTTTTAAACCATTCGACCGCTCTACCACTCGACTAAGGACGTATATTGTATGAAATCTGACATAAATGAAGTTTAATATACAATTACAGGTTATCTATTTTAGAGTATTTAATGCATATTTTGCTATTGAAGTTCCTCACTATTATATGGTCATAATACTGAAAACAATGAGTGCAAATCTTGGCAAATGTTTCTTATGCCAGCCCTGAGCCACTTCGTGACGAGTATGTTCGAACCGGTTGCATAACACGCAAGTCTTGGCGTTATCAATAAAATAATGCAGTTGATTCCTATTGGTGGCAAATGAGCGGAAAATTTCCGTGCTTCCGTCTTGGCCCCACTCTCTTTATACGCACTCTAGTATGGAAATATATACCACCTGGGGCCTGTTTCATTATCAAGTTGTACCTTGTAGTTTTGTAACTTGTAAAATTTCGTTTTGTAATTCAACAAAATTATTCTAAAAGGTACAACTTGTAAAATTCATATTATTTTTTATTCGACATGTGCATGAAATACAAATTTCGAATACTAATATTTTCGATTTTACAAGTTGTAATTTGTAGAATAATCTTGTTGAATTACTAAACAAAATTCTACAAGTTACAAAATTACAAGTTACAAGTTGATTATGAAACAGGCCCCTGCTATCTATACAAAATTTTGAACTCTTAGCTAATCAATTTTGGGTTTTCTCTCCTATACAGGATGTCCAATAACTCTAGAAAGATGCAATACAAATAGGTCGATTAACATGAAAATGCATTAGTAAAATTATAACAATTAAATGTGTTGAGGTCTAAATTTGTATGGTATAATTTTTAAGGATAATAATTTCAACAAGTTCCTATTGGAGAAATTGTTTTTAAAAAACTGCCTTGAATTGTTTAAAAATTCATTGAGAAAACAAACACTAACTGCAAAGTTTTTTTTCAACTATTTCTTGATAACTAAAACATCAAAACCACTTTTACACATGAGAAAATTATTTAAAATTAGTTTTGATTTTAAATGACTTTAGTACAATTGATTCCTTGGTTACTCTTCTTCTTATCATTTGTATTTTTATTAAATTATCACTACTTTGTTGGGTATATTGTCAATTCTCTTAAATCCACTTAATTCAATTAATATTTGAAAATCAAAAATACTACAAGTCTGCATGAACAATCACAATTGGAATGACTATATTAAATTACAAACCTGTATAATCGACAACCTTGCAAATTCTGTGACAACAATGTTGTCAGTAATTCAAATAGTTCACATTCAATAACAAATTGCTCAAAAAATAATGATGATATTTTTTTCTTTTCATGATACTAACTGGTTTTTATTCTCTTCTGCATTACAAAAATAATATCTACACTTTAATTACTCGACTTTATGCCCATATTATATATTAGGGGACTCCTTCTGGCCTATTTTCATAGACTCCCTATGTCCACTCTGCACTGTAGGTGTCGAGATCTTTTAAGAAAACTCTCATTTGAGTCATCTAAGCCTATTCTTATGTGTATAAGTGGGGGTACAGTAGAGAAGCATCTGATTGAAAATGTTATGAACAGTGTGGACACATGAATTTTTGTTAGTACTTCTATTTCAATGCATTAAATTACTTTTTAAAATGGTGACACTGCCTAGTCAAAACCTCAACAATGATGAAAAAAATCTTTCAACTGTGAAACTGCTTTGATCTTGTTCCTCTTCACTTTCCATTGGTAATTATGATCATTCAAAAATGCAATGGATTATTTTTCGGTTCGGCATTTTTAAGGTCGACATTTAACTAATGAAGAAAAATGTATAACCGTAAAATGTTTTATTCAAATTAATTTGCATAAAACCTAATACATCACAATAAGCTATTCGGGAAAAAATGGACAATTTCTGTTTGCTTAACTGGTTTGGAAAATAAATAAATATAATGCCTTACTACAAGAAATTATCTACATCTGGAATTCACCAGGCAAAGAAAACAATACTTGATTCATATTATGCTATTTCAGTAAATAAATAGAATTCACGTGAAGAAAGCACCAAAACCAAATACTTGCTTAATTGAATCCCAATAGTACCGTTGCCAATTATTTTTAGTGACTTCAACTTCACTTGAAGGGACGCCAGTTTGTTCCAGTACAACTTCTGTATGGTCACTCTGTAAAATTGAAAATTTATTACATTATTATTTGGCATACCAAGAATTTAATTTTATAAATGGCAAATGTATACAAATAATATGTTCCAAGCTACAAAATATGAATATTTTTATTTTTGGATAGCTCTTTAAATCCACCAATTCAGTTCACTTGCCATTGATTTTTTCAAAATTGAATACAATCCCAAGATAATACTATGAATATCTAACCAAAATTTCTTTATTTGAGTTGAATACATTAAGAAATTTCCCAAACACCCCAAAGAAATGTTAAGTATTAAAAAATGAAATTTGTAATGACTGACTGTATCAGTAAATTTCATCTTGCTAGAAGTTTTAATCAAATACAGTGTAAGAAGGTTGCATTTAAAGTATTTACTACTACAAGGTTTTTATTAAACGCACTTTACTACTTGACTAAAAGCAAATACCATCAACCCTTTCATGCAATAGGTTACACCAATGGGCAGGTCACCAAAGTCAAATAAATGATATAATAAAAGCACTTTGTTGAAAATTACCTACTGTTCAGTCTGGGAGTCTGTTTTACTATTTACAAAGACAATGACTTGTTCTAAAAATTCATAAGTAATAATTCCATACTTACATGTTGACAAGTTCGAGTACACATTATAATTTTCAGTTCTTAATGAATTTAATTTCAACTGACTTTAAATATTTTTGTGGTTATTTTTTTGTCTGAAATATATGTTGTAAAAATTCTACTTGAATGGGTACCCTTACACACATTCAAATCAAATTATGTCAAAATTTAGATAACTTTAATTCTGCAAAAATGCTTCAATAGGTACCCAGTAGCACTTTAATTTTAGAATAAGTGTGTCAAAAAAATGTGTAAAATTTCATTTTTCCAGACTGTCTAGATTACCCCCTCAATTTCACTAACATTTCCTAACCAACCAAGTTTTCCTAATTTTCCTTGAATTTGTAGAAAGGATTGCAATGGACTATATATAGCCTTATCTTACTATTTATATTCATTAAAAAATATCAATCAGTAATGTAATACAAATCTTTCTTTGCAAACTAATTTCCTAAACCAGATATAAATGTATGTATTTTATTCTTACCTTTTGATCAATATTAATAGTTACAGTGGAGTAATGGCCTTCAGGCCACTGTTTATACCTCCACTGCTTTACAATTTTCTTTGCTGGAACTAGTTCTTCAAACTTGCCAACAATGTTTCCACCAAAAAGTTCAAATTTTCCACCTTTCACTGGCTCCATTTTCACTTCACTCCTTGTAAACGCAGTTACTAATTCGATTCTAGTGAGTGCATCATAAAGTTCTTGTGCTGTACACTGAAAATTATGTGTTTGCTTGATATTTTGGGTGTCAATTTTTAAACCTATTTGTTTTTTTCCATCATTTTTTACTGGTTCCATGTTAATTTTTTTGTTGAAACCACTAGTGAGAACTTTGACTTGGTCAGGTTTCACTTCATCTTTCTTTGGAAGAATCATTCCCTGCGAAAATTCTTCCTTTAGTCCAGCAATGTATTTTGAAAACTGATGCCGAACCAATTCTTTACCATGCTGCTGCATAATTTTTTTAAGTTTTTCACCCTCTTCATCTTCATCTTTAATTGAGATTTGTATCTAAAATAATAAAAAACCAACATTAAAAATATTGTCTTTCACTGTGAAGCTTTAAGTCACCATAAAAATGTATTACAGTTATATTTGTTTTTTAAGATTAATCACCAGACTTAAAAACCAGTATATTTCATAAGTTCCAAATGTTTCAGGGTCTATGTCTGAGCCTAGTTACACTAACAGTCTTAAGCAGTACAATTAAAACTTAAATATTAATTTAATAAAATTTTACAATTTTTTCATAAAAAACAATAAAATTAATAAACATATTTATTTGTTTAATTTATACTTCAATTTTATTTATATTTTAATTTGGAAAATTGTTAAACCAAAGCCAAAAATATTTCACTTCACAGAGACTTTGCCAAAGATGCTTTATAGAAGCTAACAAAAAAATATACTTAATTCTTTTCTTGGTATGAATCAATATTATTGTACAATAGATGAAAAGACTTAGATTTTTAGTGCTAATTTTTAAACAAATTGTTCAAATGTAAAAACACAGTTTGGCACCCTAACACCAAACTTATTTTAAACACTCAATGCTGTTTCAACAACTCTCAGTTGTCATCATCAAGGAGTAAACCTAACTAAATCGAAATTACAATTCTCTCTAATTTATACCTACCACTAAACTATTACTTAAGTAATTAGTACAAAGGGTAAATCCCAAAAACCTGAATTCTAAATAACAGATTTCACAGATAAGGCACATTTTATATAATACAATTATATAAAATAAAATAATCCTTAATTACCTTCCTACTTTTACCCTACATTATAAGTAACTTATAATCTGTAGTATCTAAATGAGTTTTTTTATTTTTAAGCTAAACACATTAAATGAGTTAATAATAAAATCTTTATCAGTTTCCCTTGCCAGTTTTTCTGCAATTGCCATAAAATGTATTGATGAAGATGATACACTATAGTTTGTTCTATGGAAAGGGACATCAAATAGATTGTACTCTCTCAGGGGGCATTTATATTTGTCATAGTCAATAGCTCACAACAATCTAGGAGGACATTTATCATTTTATAAAAAGTGCTCATACCAATATAACATATTCTATCCTGTAGAAATAACAATAATTGACTTCAGAGTCATTTTCAGATAGCCCATCTTGAAGCCCACAAACTTAACTTACCTAACTAAATGGGCATAATGTTGAGATCATATTTGACAAGCATATTCTAGAATTGATCTGATATAGGAGCAGAATAAAGTTTTGAAGCAAGCTATGATACTAAAATCCTGTAGAATTCTCGTAATAAAGCCTAACAATTTTAGTCACCTACTGGTTAACATCAAAATTAAAATTCAAATGACTTTCAAAATATCTACCTAGATCTTTGACAACTTCTTTACTTTTAAAAACAGCATTTTCAATTTAATAATCATAATGAATGATGTGTTTAATGTAAAATCTTACAGCAAAACACTTAAATTTAATTGCATCCCATTCAATCTACATTTTTTGGTTGGTTTTCATTTACAACATATTCAAGTTTGTGTTTGATTTTTGATATAGAATTATTTCAAAAACATTTGCTTTTAAGGAGTCAACTTACATTTCCTCATAAATATTTTAATTCAAACGTAACTGCAGATACTGACAGTTTTAATCACGAATTTGAAAATCTTCTATGTACATTGCAAGCATTTAAGTAATAAGGTATAGTATACATAATTAGTAAAATTAAACATATTTTTAGTTCATTAAGTCAATAAATACCAAGCTCATTTATGTAAATAACTTCTCACTTCTTCAATGTTCATAATTTTTCTCATTTATTTTTCCCAACTTCTGAAAAACAGTATGTTTTACATTATAGAGAAATGTATGGAATCACCTTTGTCTCTTGCTAGCAACACACTGAGAACCTGGACACAGGCCTTTATGTGTTTTCATAAGAGTTCATAAAGGTTCAGTGGAGTCATTCTCCATCACTTTATGTTTTAGTTTTGCATTGTTTCTTGGATGTTCATTGACAAGAACAATTTTTGCATTTGTCAAATAAATATATTTGACAGTGTTAGTTTGTCTGGCTTTTCACTAAATTGATACTGAGGGTTCCATTAATGTTTAAACTAGCTGTTATCACATATACAAATATTAAAATAAATATATGACTGATGCACATTTGACGAACATTTAGTGTGATTTTATATCTATTTTAAACAATTAAATTATATTTGTAATGTTTTTAATTTTTTGGTAATTATAATTCTGAATGATTGTCAGAAAGTTTTTGTACTTACATCTAACTCAGATACATCATTTTCTTCTGAAAGATTTGGAACTTTTATTTTTCCACTGAACACTCGATCAGATCCATCTTTCAATTTTCCAATCCAGTTGATAACAACATCCCATTCATAGAAAAATATTAGTTTTCCTTTCCTGTTGTTTGCTGATGCTTCACCTTCTACTTTTTCAACTTCTACAATGTTCAAATCAGCTTCATCATTTCTTATTGGAATATCTTTGAATAATTCTTTTATTCTATTTTGGGACCAAGCACTGGCATTTTTTTCAGTCCAGTGCCAGTTATTCACATTAGTAGCATCAGGTCTTTCTTCAACTATCCACCTAGGATCACCTTCTCCCCATTTAGCCATACCTACTGTAACCACGTTTTTAGAGAAAATTGTAAGAGTTTTGAAAACTTTACTAACCTGAATAGTGTTTATGTTCAAACCACTTGAAATATATATATCACTGTTTAAATTGAATTAATTCGGAAGTGTCTCTTCGATCGTCTGTTACTTATACCATACAACAAGGTGTATCCAATTCTTGTAATTTTGTTAATTTGAAGAACTCTCTAGAAATTTCTCGGTACACAATTTTTGACTTCGTTTCCGCTCAATACATGTGTTGACAACTGACAGCCTTCTTGCCTATGCTGACAGCTACGTGACAGATATGTCATTCATATTCATAGAGAACTACCACACACCACTCATGTGCTTTTATTTTTCTATAGTAGATGGCGACAGTATTCTAATATACCATAAAAATTTCTTTATGGTAATATTTAGTGTGGACTCTTGGTTTGGAATAAAACATATACTTAAATACTTAATACTTACAGGAATAAAAATACACTTATCACTCAGAGTGATGTACATCGTTATAACACCAGAACTAGATATCTGATTAAAACCCCTATTAATACAATGAAACTTGCATTTAATGGCCCACTAAATATGGGAATTCGAATTTTTAATAAACTTCCAGAAAATATCACACAAGTAGAGGGTTACAACATTTTCAGGAGATACTTAAAAAATACTTACATGAAAACATTTTTTATGATATTACAGATGTTCTCAAGGAGGTGGTCCCTTGGAAGCCAACTATATTAGATTTTTCCACAAATTATATTTTTCTGATTTACTTTTATCTACTTTATATTAGTTTTGTCCCTACCTACTTTGTATTGTTGTACTTAGTTTGTAATTTGTTTTTTTTGTGTGACCTGTTTTATACTTTGTATTTACAAAACCAATAAATGATTGATACTAATTACTAACATATATAAATTCATTTAAAATGTAGGGTTCTACTTTAATATGTTATATTCCTGTATACCTGCAAGGTGGAATAAAAATGCCTACTTCACGGGCTTATCCAGTTTTTAGTTTAGAGAGGGGCAAATTAGAGGGGGCAAATGTGAAAAAAATGACTTAGAAAAAGAGACAATTCAGAAAATATTTCGGTACGGGGGAGGGGGGCAAGTCAGCAAATTTATGGGAAGGTTTAATGGCTCACGGCCAGAGGCCGCGCAAGAAGTAAACTGAATGTGGGCAAAATACATTTCGCGAGGCCCTCTGATGGTGCAAGAAGAAGGGACTATAAAATCAAAAATCATTTGATATTAAGATTCGAGGCCCTTTGCCGTGCGAGCCCCTTTGCCCCGGGGGGCCCTTAGCATCGCGAGGCCGTGGGTGGTAGCCCATACCGCCCATGCCTTACGTCGCCTCTGCTCCACGGCAGGTTTTTCAGCATGTACGAGACATCAATTTTGTTTTTCAAATGGAAACACTATGTTGTATTTCATTTTTCAATTCTACATCGATTTTCAAATATATTTGTTGTACCATATCCTATATCTAAACTCGCCACATATATGACTGAACACTTCAGTAAGTTATAATAAGATCTCATTAAAATATCCATGGTTCTAAAATAATCTACAAATTGGTGATAATTAACTTTTAGATAATTAGCAAGTCAAACTTCATATTCTTGCTACACTTCAGTTACATCTGGGGATAGATTCGTTGCAATTAGGTTCTATTTTTGTGCTGGAATTCTTCAATATTATGAAAGTAGACTATGGATTTTAGATAAGCCCATACATAAAAATATAATGGGGATAGATCTGGACTACTTCCTGGCGTTCGATGAAACCTCTTCTTCAGATCCAAGTATTTGTGGTCTGTTAGCTCAAGTCATTTACAGAGAAAAATACCTTTTTGTAGCAAAATTAATAGTTGAATCAAACCAACATCAATGTGTTCTAATGTTAAAACATCGCTAATTGACATAAAATTCTCATTTTTCAACGATACGTTTTTGTTTTTTAACAAGAAACCTTATAAAAATCGGTAACAATTTAGGGGGTAGTCAAAAATACTTCCCGGTGGCTACGCATAAAACTTTCGGAGTCACGGCAGTCGATTCCAGACCTCATTTCTGGTGACAAGGTGGTGCCCGTTAGTAACCAGCGAAGGAGAAGGCCACGACCGTCGAGTGTGACTTGTCAAAACTTTACAAAAGTAGATCGCCGGACACACTTTCCCTCGGGATTGAGCGAAAGGGAACGAGGCCGACTTGTTAAGCATTTAATACAAATAGTACTCAGACCTGCATCTTCGGGATTGTGGCGTTAGACGACCTTACGGGTAACAGTGGGACCGTCGCTCGAGATGTCGGGTCATCGCCCTGTATGGGGCGCGACCTAGTATTCGAGATGAGAGCCCTTTGCTAACCTCTTGCCTGTCACTCCTAACACTGGGCCAAATTGTCCTGCAAGTAGAGGCGCCTACACTTCGAAAGCGGATGTCCGTCTCATCCAGAAAAGTAAAAGGGGGAAATTCCCGTCAAGGGAGTCGAACGTGTCACGCATCGGCGTGGAACTCTTAAACAAACTGGGGTGTTCGTAAGATTCTAAAATGGGGAGTGCGGGTGGAAAGATGAGCCTCCAGTGGGTGAGGTTGCCGGTGGCTCTCCATACTGGGCTGGCCTCGCACGGGCAATGACTAAAATGTAGATTGTACCCACAGACCTATAAATTCAAAAGACCGAAAGCTTCATTCATAAATCCGATACAAAATCGATCCAACATTAAATGTAAATAAATCATGAGTGGGAAAAAGACAGAGCATCATGAGTTGCTCCGCGGTAACAATGTCTAGCTTGAGACCTGTTGTCTTATAATATCCCAGTAGCGTAACGTAGAAATAAATAAATAAATGTAATCCAACATCTATTACATATTTTAAATTCAATATTACAAAATCTTTTTGTAAAATTTTAATGTAATACAACAATTATGGTGACAAAATAAGTATAACTCATCAAACTTTGAAATTTCTAAATATTTATTTGCAATTGGGAACTTAATTATTTTTGAAAACTCCATATTGAGTGGTAAAGGCGTCAATTGTAATGGGTAAGAGGAATGTATTGGTGTCGCACATTATGGATTTAAGGACAGATTCTCGAAATTCAAAATCTAGAATCCAATATGGCGGACTGCTAATCAAACTCAATGAATCTACCTAAAAACTTGTACATAGGGATTTTCGGTGTTGCTGATTATAGATTTGAGGAACAATTTTCGAAATTCAAAATGAAAAATCCAATATGGCGTATAAGTCGAACTAAATGAATTTGCGTAAAAAATTGTAAATAGGGGTTTTTGATATCGATGATAGATATGAAGACAGATTTTCGAAATTCAAAATGAAAATCCAATATGTAGTAGTAGTAGCATTTATTAGCAATTATTCTGCTACATAAAAACTTATATATCTAATTAACATTATTTCGTACTTAAACTATTACAATTCAATCTATTATTTAAATATAATTAGTTTTTACATATGCCACATTTTACTTAAACATATAAAGACTATTTATATATCTTGTATAAAAAGTAAGCTTATTGTATATTACCAGGTCCTTGGTACCACATTTCCTTACTCAATGAAGTACTGGTGTGGTACTGCGACGAATTTTACGTAGCAGTGTTATTCTTTTAGACATATACTGGGGCAACATATTATAAATGAAAAGCATATTGTTGTAAATTAGTCGTTGGTTTACACTCATAAGTGTAGGGCAAATTAGCACATTTTTAATTTTAGTACATTTGTCAACTTCCAATACATAGCTCTACTTTGCTGTTTTTTTGTAAGGCGTTTGTTTACACAATAAAATACAGTTAGACTATGTACTAAAAATGAAGAACTATAATTGATTTATATACATGTTAGAGCCTATAAAGACCACGAATACTACTTATCCTGATCTTTGAATTCCCTGCATTTTAATATATGTTATAATGAAACTTCCAAACTTGATTGATTATCTATTAATATATGAAATGATTCAAAATCTGTTTGTTAATGAATATTTATAGGAGGGAATACTTCACATTTTTTTGTGTTGATTATTTTCTGCACAGGCACTATTACTGACGTTTTACATTACTGCCCTTATCTAAATCTAGTTATCTTTTTTGTCAATTTACTGGTTTCTAAATGTAATTAATGTTGTATTTATGCTCCTGCACCTGTTTTGTCTGTCCATATCTAATTTTTTAAAAGTTTCGTAGTGAGTTCTAATTTTAAAATAATTCTTTAAAATGAGTTTCACTAGTTGTGTATGGTGGTCACTTAATATTTCATCTTCAAACAAATGTTCACCGAAACAATCGAATATGGTGGATGGCAAATTTTTTAAGGTATTTAATTTAAAATGTCAATAAGGTTTTTAATGGTTGCATTAAAAATATTTTTTGTTTTGTGAAAAAACCTAAAAAAACGTTCAGCTGTAATACAGGTGTCTATAACAAACTGACTACTTTTAATTAAGTTTCCATATTGCTTTCGCTGTAACAGAAGCGATTTAGGAATTTCAGATTCTAATAAACGTAAACATTTAGTACATGTTATGCCTTTTTTCATGGATCTAACCACATATCCTGATATGTATGTTACAATATCTTCAGAATATAAGGTTAGATCCCAAGCCTTTGAGTTCACAAAATTCTGCTCAATGTCTTTCTTAATTTCTTCAATAACGTCAGTCGATTCTGTAGTTTTTTCCTTGGCTATTTTATTCGAACAGGTCAAAATATCTAGATTATTTAAATGTGAAACATTTCCTGTTGCAGGTGCAGTGATTTGGTTATGAAACAATAATCGCTTAAAACTGGCTTCAAATTGTCTGGCAGTAGGATTATTATTATGTCCACCACGACTTCGAACTGCCCAAAAAATAATTCCAGATGGTCTTGTGACAGTTTATACGTTAAGATGTATTTTAGCGTTTGTTTCTGTTGCGTTAGCTTCTGATACATTTTCGTTAAACTTTCAATACAAATTAAAAATCCCAAAAATCCGGTTTTCCTAGGTGAATTTAAAATTAATCTGCCGTTCAATTTAAGGGCTTTAATATAATGTTTCATTTCTTCAAAAAAATTTAAAAATAACTCTGCGGTATTAGGAGAAAAAGGTTTTTTGTATTTATACTTATTAAACAGATTTCTTGAATTAAAAATATCGAACAAGTTGTTAAATTTTAGTAAAAAATCTGTCGTCTGAATCAAGAAATTCAGTTAGTTTCAAATCTTCCCTCAAAAAAGTGATCGCATCGGAAACGCTCCTACTTACAGTTTGAGTGGCAAGACGAACTTTCATTTTTTCCCGTTCCCATTGCAAATGTCGCAGACGTAATTTAGTCGCAGCATGCAAATCTTCTGTGTTTTGCAATTTAACTAATTCAGATATAAATTTCCATTTGATGTTTCTGTCAGCATAATCAGTTATACCATCTTGACTTGCAAGGCAGTTCCTAACTAGTTTTATCATATGACACGGATCTAAGAAAACAAATACATCTTCGTTGGTCACAGGGTGGTTGAATGAAGTTTTTAAAGTTTTATAACTAGATACATCGGCTCCCAAAACTTCTACGGTTTTAAAGTTTACCGGTGCCCCATCGAAAGTAATGGAAGTAACTTGCACTCCAGTTTCGTGGATTAACTGTAGGCATTGTGAAACGAGGTTTGCCTTCTCCATTGCTACTAAACCATCCAATAAAAAATACCCTACTGGGACTTTCCACATTCCGTTTAAAACATACTAG
>JAVLUE010000142.1:0-20001 GCA_034190945.1 Octodonta nipae
CCCCTCTGTATGTTGGACTCTGCGGGAAAACTCCTTGAAAGAATAATAGCAGATAGGCTGGAGCCCTACGTTGAGCCAAAACTTTCCACCAACCAATTCGGGTTCAGAAAGGGGAGATCAACCATCGATGCCGTGACACTCGTTACCAACATCGCCAGAGAGGCTATCTCGGGAAAGAGATGGAGAAGAGGTGGAAAAAAGTACTGTCTAATAGCCACCCTGGATATCAAGAACGCCTTTAACTCGGCCCGCTGGGACCGCATTTTGGAGGCTCTTGCCAGGATGGAAGTTCCGCAGTACTTGCGCAGAATGGTTTCAGCGTATTTCAAGGACCGCATCTTGTACCAAACTGAAAATGGGCAAGTAGACTATAAGATCACAGGAGGTGTACCTCAGGGCTCTGTTCTTGGCCCCCTCTTATGGAACGTAATGTACAACGACCTGCTCCTGCTCGGTCTGCCTGAGGGCGTCAGGCTAGTAGCATTCGCCGATGATGTGGCATTGATCATAGTGCGCAAGCACATAGAGGAGATACAAACAACCTTCTCATTCGCTATAGCCACAATTCAGCATTGGATGCTCGCAGCGGACTTGAGTTTAGCAGAGCAAAAGACCGAAACACTTCTTGTTAGCAGTCGGAAAGCAAGGGAAACCATCACCCTCAAAATAGGCGACACCTACATACAGTCGCAGCCCTTCATCAGCTATTTAGGGGTGCTCCTGGACACACGGCTCAACTTCAAAGAGCACATAATCGCGGCCAGCAAGAAAGCAGCTGGGGTACAGGGGGCATTATCTAGAATAATGCCGAATGTCGGGGGCCCTAGACAGATAAGAAGACAGCTACTGGCAACAGTAACTACTTCTGTTTTGTTGTACGGGGCACCGGTATGGGAGAAATCGCTCGAGCTACCATCGTACCGCCGGAAAATGAAATCAGTCCAGCGGCTCTCAGCGATTCGAGTGGCATCATCCTACCGCACTGTGTCTTACGAGGCGGTGAGTGTGATTGCCTCTACCCTACCAATCGACATCCTGGCTGCAGAAAGGGGACGGCTTTACCGCAGAAAGTTAGAGAAAGACCAACCGACAGGAAACAGCGATGAAAGAGCCATGAGTCTAGGGCAATGGCAGGAGAGGTGGGACAGCTCTACTAAAGGAAGGTGGACATATCGATTGATACCTAACATCAGTCGTTGGGTCAACCGCCAGCATGGGGAGGTTGGGTTCTACATCACTCAACTCCTTACTGGACATGGATGCTTTCGAGCATACCTGCACAGGTTCAGGAGGGCAAACTCCCCAAACTGCCCACACTGTACGGACGTGATAGAGGACGCGGAACACGTGTTCTTCTCCTGCCCCCGGTTTCAGGATCAACGTGCTGAAGTGGAGAGGATTCTGGAGACTAATATCGTTCCAGAACAATTAGTAGAAGCCATGCTGAAGGGCCCCCAAGCCTGGAACTTGGTATCAGATTACGCGGAGACTATCCTCAAAGAACTCCGCAATACGTTCGAGGAGTAGGCTTTAGAGGCTTTCAATGTAAGAGCAGTAAACATCTGCAATGAACCACCCTTGCGAAGTAGTATTGACTAAGAGTGCCGCAGGGGACCATGGTTGTAGGAGAAAGAGGTTAGGGTTTTAGCGGGTATACGGTATACTGGTTTCAATGCAACGATTTACTCTTGCTTTGAAGTCATTGCATCGGGAGTCCCGCACGACGGCCAGCACGTGCTAGCTAAGTACGGAATGTATTTCCCCCCTCTTCGGATAAAAAAAAAAAAAAAAAAAAACACACACACACACGCGCGGAAAGTGGGAGGGGTTCACTTCTATAGCTGCTATGCACCTCCTAGTGCACAGCTCGAGGAGTTCGAGTTATTCTTGGACACCTTGGCGGAGGATGTAGGGAAGCGTGAATCGGTCGCCATCGCAGGTGATTTCAACGCCTGGGCAATTGACTGGGGATGCCGGGAAACGAGCGCGAGAGGACGAGCTCTCCTTGAGACCATGTCTTCGCTCAACCTGGTACTCCTCAACACAGGAGCCGTAAGCACATATCGCAAAGGTACTGCCAGCTCCATTATCGACGTGACATTCGTTAGCAGCAACCTAATTAAAGGGGGCTGTGAGTGGCGGGTCGATGAAGAGTTTACTAATAGCGACCACCAAGCTATTATTTGGGAAATCAACACCACTCCCAAACGAAGATTGTGTGTCAGTCGTGCGAGGTCACAGCCAGTCGGTTGGAACAAAAATGCTTTCGATGCTGATTCATTCGCCTTGGTTATGGAGCAGGAACCATGGTCAAAAGCAACAAGCGCAGAAGCCACTGCCAAAGAGGTAATGACAAGCGTTGTCAAGTTCTGCGATGCATCCATGCCAAGGAGACGGCAGAACAACAGCCGTCCACCAGTGTACTGGTGGAACGACACGATCTCACAACACCGACGAGAGTGTCTCAAAGCACGAAGGCTGCACCAACGAGCACGGAGACGCGACAGGGTCACAACAGAAGAACTAAGGCTCGACTATGAGATCAAAAGACAACAACTAAGAAGAGCCATTCTCTCAAGTAAGAGATCCTACTGGAAGGAGTTGTGTGACGAAGTTGACCAAGATCCATGGGGAAAACCGTATAAAATCGTGATGCATAAAATCAAGCCCCCCCCCATGACATCAACGAACTGCCCCGAATCATTGCACCGCATTGTCACTCACTTGTTTCCTGCGAAGCCTGAACTACCCGCTTATCCTTCGTGGCAGGTGAGGGACGAAGATATACCATCAGTGACTATGAATGAGCTGATGGGCGCGTGCAACCGGCTCCAAAACGGTAAGGCTCCCGGTCCAGATGGCATACCTAACATCGCGCTAAAATGCGCCATAGCCAATAGGCGTGACATGTTTCTACACATGTATGAGACCTGCCTAAAGCAGGGGGTTTTCCCGACTAAGTGGAAAAAGCAGAGGCTTGTGCTCCTACCTAAAGGGGGAAAGAAACCTCCAGACGAACCGTCATCATATCGTCCCCTCTGTATGTTGGACTCTGCGGGAAAACTCCTTGAAAGAATAATAGCAGATAGGCTGGAGCCCTACGTTGAGCCAAAACTTTCCACCAACCAATTCGGGTTCAGAAAGGGGAGATCAACCATCGATGCCGTGACACTCGTTACCAACATCGCCAGAGAGGCTATCTCGGGAAAGAGATGGAGAAGAGGTGGAAAAAAGTACTGTCTAATAGCCACCCTGGATATCAAGAACGCCTTTAACTCGGTCCGCTGGGACCGCATTTTGGAGGCTCTTGTCAGGATGGAAGTTCCTCAGTACTTGCGCAGAATGGTTTCAGCGTATTTCAAGGACCGCATCTTATTGTACCAAACTGAAAATGGGCAAGTTGACTATAAGATCACAGGAGGTGTACCTCAGGGCTCTGTTCTTGGCCCCCTCTTATGGAACGTAATGTACAACGACCTGCTCCTGCTCGGTCTGCCTGAGGGCGTCAGGCTAGTGGCATTCGCCGATGATGTGGCACTGATCATAGTGCGCAAGCACATAGAGGAGATACAAACAACCTTCTCATTCGCTATAGCCACAATTCAGCATTGGATGCTCTCAGCGGACTTGAGTTTAGCAGAGCAAAAGACCGAAACACTTCTTGTTAGCAGTCGAAAGGCAAGGGAAACCATCACCCTCAAAATAGGCGACACCTACATACAGTCGCAGCCCTTCATCAGCTATTTGGGGGTGCTCCTGGACACACGGCTCAACTTCAAAGAGCACATAATCGCGGCCAGCAAGAAAGCAGCTGGGGTACAGGGGGCATTATCTAGAATAATGCCGAATGTCGGAGGCCCTAGACAGATGAGAAGACAGCTACTGGCAACAGTAACTACTTCTGTTTTGTTGTACGGGGCACCGGTATGGGAGAAATCGCTCGAGCTACCATCGTACCGCCGGAAAATGAAATCAGTCCAGCGGCTCTCAGCGATTCGAGTGGCATCATCCTACCGCACTGTGTCTTACGAGGCGGTGAGTGTGATTGCCTCTACCCTACCAATCGACATCCTGGCTGCAGAAAGGGGACGGCTTTATCGCAGAAAGTTAGAGAAAGACCAACCGACAGGAAACAGCGATGAAAGAGCCATGAGTCTAGGGCAATGGCAGGAGAGGTGGGACAGCTCTACTAAAGGCCGGTGGACATATCGATTGATACCTAACATCAGTCGTTGGGTCAACCGCCAGCATGGGGAGGTTGGGTTCTACATCACTCAACTCCTGACTGGACATGGATGCTTTCGAGCATACCTGCACAGGTTCAGGAGGGCAAACTCCCCAAACTGCCCACACTGTACGGACGTGATAGAGGACGCGGAACACGTGTTCTTCTCCTGCCCCCGGTTTCAGGATCAACGTGTTGAAGTGGAGAGGATTCTGGAGACTAATATCGTTCCAGAACAATTAGTAGAAGCCATGCTGAAGGGCCCCCAAGCCTGGAACTTGGTATCAGATTACGCGGAGACTATCCTCAAAGAACTCCGCAATACGTTCGAGGAGTAGGCTTTAGAGGCTTTCAATGTAAGAGCAGTTAACATCTGCAATGAACCACCCTTGCGAAGTAGTATTGACAAAGAGTGCCGCAGGGGACCATGGTTGTAGGAGAAAGAGGTTAGGGTTTTAGCGGGTATACGGTATACTGGTTTCAATGCAACGATTTACTCTTGCTTTGAAGTCATTGCATCGGGAGTCCCGCACGACGGCTAGCACGTGCTAGCTAAGTACGCAATGTATTTCCCCCCTCTTCGGAAAAAAAAAAAACACACACACGCGGACCAAAATCAGATAGGGGAAGGAACCCCGCAAATAAACCATTTATGGATATGGGTGATAAGGTGAACTTAATACCCCAGGTGGGTACCTCTGCAGAGAATAATCCCGCCACCGGTTCCGATCGAGTGAAAGCCTCGGTGGCCGGTGCACGCTCCACGGATTCTGGGGGGAGCGAATTATCACTGGTTCCGTCACATAGTGACAACAAGAAGAACACTAGTAATGGTACAACATCGACCATTACAACTAGAGCTGGCAGCAAGACATTATCCAGCCAGGTCCTCCAAAAGGCGAATAATGGAGTTGACGTCCAACAAAGGGCAACAAATGAGAGTGGCGCTCCAAACAAATTAGGAGCAAAGATCGATGAGCTCTTGAAGTTCATTGGGCCTAGGCACAATGTACATCATGAGATCAAGAAACTGGCACACGCCATTAAGTCAGAATATGACAAATATCAGACGTCAACGACGCGGCCACCTCCTGTAGCGAAACCTGCTACAACACAGACATCGCCAGTAAAGGTGTCAAACACTCAGACTCAAAACCGGCTGCATCAACACCGGCGGCCCCAAAGCAGGCGGCTTCAATAAAAGTAGCCTCTGTAGCAAGGACCTCGCCACCGAAGGTCTCGCCTTCAGTAGCCTCATCAAGTAAGGCACCACCACTTAAAACGCTTAAACCGGTGCTAGCTAGCAAGCTAAAGCCCGGTAAGGAAGGTCGCCAGAACATCGGGCAAACTACCCAGGGAACAACAAGTAGGGTGGTCAATTCAGAAGCGGAGAGAAACAATGGATTAAAATCCAAGTTTAAACCGCAGACCAAAAACCAACCTGCAAACCAGTCGACTGACTGGCAAGTGGTAAAGAGGAAAAAGGCCCCGAGGACCAATAAGCAAAAACCAGCGCCACATTGTACGCTGCTTATAAAGAAAGGCGAGAAGAGCTCCCATGCAGATATCTTGCGAGGTATCAAGAATGATCCCACCTTGCAGGATATAGGCAAAAAAGTCAATAAGATCCGACGAACAGCTAAGGGAGATCTACTTTTGTTATTCGCCAAGGCAGACGCTCAGGAGATGGAGCGCTATTGTAACGCCATCAAGAATAAGCTCCCAAGCGGGGCCACTGTACAATCTCGAATACCGCAAATCGAGATTGAAATTAAAGACTTGGACGAGATCAGTACCAAGGAAGACGTAGTAAACGTGCTCAAAGATAATATCGACGGCCTGGCAGAGATCACTGAGGAGGCAGTGAAATCACTTCGACGGGCATATAGATCAACACAAACGGCAGTTGTTTGTCTCCCAGAGGTCCAGGCCAAGAAAGCCATCGCACTTGGAAAGCTGAAACTTGCGTGGGGCACAGTACGTGTTCGCGAGAGGATCAGCCTTCGACGGTGCTTCAAATGCTGGCACTTTGGGCACAACGCCCAGGCGTGCAGAGGCAAGACTGACCGAAGCAGTTGTTGTCACAAATGCGGAGGCGCTGGTCACAATGCCTCGGCTTGTCAACAACCTGCCAAGTGCTTACTCTGCAAAGAGAAAGATAGTAGGTCAGACTGCCGGCACGTTGCGGGTAGTTGGAAATGTCCGATCTACCAACAGGCGATGAGAGCAGCACAAGCCCGTAAATGAAAGTACTGCAACTCAACCTCAACCATTGCGAAGCAGCCCAAGACCTACTGGTACAGCGGGTGCGGGAATTGGATTGCGACGTAGCCATAATCTGCGAGCAGTACAAAAACTTCGACACCCTGTCCTGGGTAAATGACACAACGGACAGAGCAGCGATATGGGCTTGCGGTAAACTTCCGTTCCAACAACTCCCAAATACCCCCGAACCATGGCTTGTGAGAGCCAAAGTGGGAGGGGTTCACTTCTATAGCTGCTATGCACCTCCTAGTGCACAGCTCGAGGAGTTCGAGTTATTCTTGGACACCTTGGCGGAGGATGTAGGGAAGCGTGAATCGGTCGCCATCGCAGGAGATTTCAACGCCTGGGCAATTGACTGGGGATGCCGGGAAACGAGCGCGAGAGGACGAGCTCTCCTTGAGACCATGTCTTCGCTCAACCTGGTACTCCTCAACACAGGAGACGTAAGCACATATCGCAAAGGCACAGCCAGCTCCATTATCGATGTGACATTCGTTAGCAGCAACCTAATTAAAGGGGGCTGTGAGTGGCGGGTCGATGAGGAGTTTACTAATAGCGACCACCAAGCTATTATATGGGAAATCAACACCACTCCCAAACGAAGATTGTGTGTCAGTCGTGCGAGGTCACAGCCAGTCGGTTGGAACAAAAATGCTTTCGATGCTGATTCATTCGCCTTGGTTATGGAGCAGGAACCATTGTCAATAGCAACAAGCGCAGAAGCCACTGCCAAAGAGGTAATGACAAGCGTTGTCAAGTCCTGCGATGCACCCATGCCAAGGAGACGGCAGAACAACAGCCGCCCACCAGTTTACTGGTGGAATGACACGATCTCACAACACCGACGAGAGTGTCTCAAAGCACGAAGGCTGCATCAACGAGCACGGAGACGCGACAGGGTCACAACAGAAGAACTAAGGCTCGACTATGAGATCAAAAGACAACAACTACGAAGAGCCATTCTCTCAAGCAAGAGATCCTACTGGAAGGAGTTGTGTGCCGAAGTTGACCAAGATCCATGGGGAAAACCGTATAAAATCGTGATGCATAAAATCAAGGCCACCCCCATGACATCAACGAACTGCCCCGAATCATTGCACCGCATTGTCACTCACTTGTTTCCTGCGAAGCCTGAGCTACCCGCTTATCCTTTGTGGCAGGTGAGGGACGAATATATACCATCAGTCACTATGAATGAGCTGATGGGCGCGTGCAACCGGCTCCAAAACGGTAAGGCTCCCGGTCCAGATGGCATACCTAACATCGCGCTAAAATGCGCCATAGCCAATAGGCCTGACATGTTTCTACACATGTATGAGACCTGCCTAAAGCAGGGGGTTTTCCCGACTAAGTGGAAAAAGCAGAGGCTTGTGCTCCTACCTAAAGGGGGAAAGAAACCTCCAGACGAACCGTCATCATATCGTCCCCTCTGTATGTTGGACTCTGCGGGAAAACTCCTTGAAAGAATAATAGCAGATAGGCTGGAGCCCTACGTTGAGCCAAAACTTTCCACCAACCAATTCGGGTTCAGAAAGGGGAGATCAACCATCGATGCCGTGACACTCGTTACCAACATCGCCAGAGAGGCTATCTCGGGAAAGAGATGGAGAAGAGGTGGAAAAAAGTACTGTCTAATAGCCACCCTGGATATCAAGAACGCCTTTAACTCGGCCCGCTGGGACCGCATTTTGGAGGCTCTTGCCAGGATGGAAGTTCCGCAGTACTTGCGCAGAATGGTTTCAGCGTATTTCAAGGACCGCATCTTGTTGTACCAAACTGAAAATGGGCAAGTAGACTATAAGATCACAGGAGGTGTACCTCAGGGCTCTGTTCTTGGCCCCCTCTTATGGAACGTAATGTACAACGACCTGCTCCTGCTCGGTCTGCCTGAGGGCGTCAGGCTAGTGGCATTCGCCGATGATGTGGCATTGATCATAGTGCGCAAGCACATAGAGGAGATACAAACAACCTTCTCATTCGCTATAGCCACAATTCAGCATTGGATGCTCGCAGCGGACTTGAGTTTAGCAGAGCAAAAGACCGAAACACTTCTTGTTAGCAGTCGGAAGGCAAGGGAAACCATCACCCTCAAAATAGGCGACACCTACATACAGTCGCAGCCCTTCATCAGCTATTTGGGGGTGCTCCTGGACACACGGCTCAACTTCAAAGAGCACATAATCGCGGCCAGCAAGAAAGCAGCTGGGGTACAGGGGGCATTATCTAGAATAATGCCGAATGTCGGGGGCCCTAGACAGATAAGAAGACAGCTACTGGCAACAGTAACTACTTCTGTTTTGTTGTACGGGGCACCGGTATGGGAGAAATCGCTCGAGCTACCATCGTACCGCCGGAAAATGAAATCAGTCCAGCGGCTCTCAGCGATTCGAGTGGCATCATCCTACCGCACTGTGTCTTACGAGGCGGTGATTGTGATTGCCTCTACCCTGCCAATCAACATCCTGGCTGCAGAATGGGGACGGCTTTATCGCAGAAAGTTAGAAAAAGACCAGCCGACAGGAAACAGCGATGAAAGAGCCATGAGTCTAGGGCAATGGCAGGAGAGGTGGGACAGCTCTACTAAAGGCCGGTGGACATATCGATTGATACCTAACATCAGTCGTTGGGTCAACCGCCAGCATGGGGAGGTTGGGTTTTACATCACTCAACTACTGACTGGACATGGATGCTTTCGAGCATACTTGCACAGGTTCAGGAGGGCAAACTCCCCAAACTGCCCACACTGTACGGACGTGGTAGAGGACGCGGAACACGTGTTCTTCTCCTGCCCCCGGTTTCAGGATCAACGTGCTGAAGTGGAGAGGATTCTGGAGACTAATATCGTTCCAGAACAAATAGTAGAAGCCATGCTGAAGGGCCCCCAAGCCTGGAACTTGGTATCAGATTACGCGGAGACTATCCTCAAAGAATTCCGCAATACGTTCGAGGAGTAGGCTTTAGAGGCTTCCAATGTAAGAGCAGTAAACATCTGCAATGAACCACCCTTGCGAAGTAGTATTGAGTAAGAGTGCCGCAAGGGACCATGGTTGTAGGAGAAAGAGGTTAGGGTTTTAGCGGGTATACGGTATACTGGTTTCAATGCAACGATCTACTCTTGCTTTGAAGTCATTGCATCGGGAGTCCCGCACGACGGCCAGCACGTGCTAGCTAAGTACGGAATGTATTTCCCCCCTCTTCGGATAAAAAAAAAACACACACACACACACACACACTGTATATTAAATATTCTTTCATAGGACAGTGGACAAAAACAAAGCAACCACTAATTAAATCACGTAAACAAAAATTTTAATTATTGAAACGTTCGGTTACGTCCGGTCAATATCAGCACCGCTTGGTGTCTCCGTGCGGCGTACGAGAATCAGCCAATTACTCCGTATAGTTTGCATTAACTATCTTCTATCTCACGCGCTAAGCGTGTTATGTCGTATCTCATAGAAGCTAGATAAGTTTCACCGTGCGCTAGCCGAAGTGCAGGGTGAAATATTCTTTCAAGCGAATATAATCTTAATACAAGTTTGGATTAGAGCTTTAATTTTTTTTTGATAAATCCGTTGTTATTGAAATGATATTTATTAAACATTTTGTGTTGATTTTTAACCTTATTAAAAGCTTATTATATGTGGTTCAGCGCACGAGTGCACTTAAGGGACAGCCGGTCCTGTTAAAAAGTATAGAATGGTGAGTTTAAATGAAACCCAACGTATTGGAATTTTAATTATCGGCGGCTATGGAGATAGGACTCGCACACAAGAACAAGTTTGCGAATTATTTAACAACAAGGACCCTGATCGACCTATTACCAGATAAACCATATGTAAGGTACATGCCAAATTTAGGAACTTAGGTCAAGTAAGAGATCAGTCTAAGCAGGTCGTCCAGCAATATCAGAAGTAAACAATTGGATGTATTATTATTTATAAGTGGATATACATGCCCACACCGATCTGCTAGATGAGTTTCGAGGATGCAAACATTTGAGTACACTACATCTAGCGGCATATAACTACAAAACACTGTCAGATCTAGTCACAATTGTAGAGTTGTAACAAAGGACAACATAGACATAAGTGGCGAAAGGGGGGGGGAAACGAAAGACCTGACAGTATATTAGATGGAGTCGCTATTTTAAAATCGACACTTTCGAAACCATACACTATCAAAATAATTCAAGTTTACGGCCTGTCAATAAGCCATTCACACAAAGTGATAGAACAACTATACTTGACCACTGTAATGTAAAAGCGTGAAAAAGAACAAATCAGGAGGTATGAGTAGTGGGTCTCCTTGGATTTGCATACTATCAGAAAATGTATATTTGAGAAAAACTCCAATAGGAATTGGACCCGAGATATAAAGATAATAAAGAACATATCCGGAAGTACAGATCAATAAATCTCTTTCCGACAGTATACAAAGTATTTCCTATGATCGTACTGAATTGATTACAAAGTATACTAGATTCCACTCCACCACGAGAACAACTCGGACAGCTCAGTTGAAGGATATAACCCTGGAATCTGCTTCTGGTAATGATGGCATTCAAAAACAACTCAATAATCTGTTCCATCTTCATTAGATCCATGTTTTCTTAGGTGTACCTATAACTCGTCTATATTTTAATGTTTGTTTAGGTAGTCTGGTGTCGTTCATTCTTTCCATATGTCTTCTCTTATTTGTTTTTTTTGTTGTTGTTTTATGTTCAATTCTGTTTGTATTCTGCGTTCATCGTTGTTTGTGATTGTTTCACTTCCATGTTCAGTTACCATATCTATGAATTACTAACAGCCCTATTATTTACTTATTTATTAAAAAAAATTGTACTTTTCAGGAGGCCCTTGCTCAAATTTCTGAATATTCCGAAGCTGGTATTACAGTACGAGGTACCTATGTTCCTACTGGTAAGAATCCACCTGAAGGTGAAAGAAAACTATATCTAGCAATAGAAAGTACATCAGATATTGCTGTTTCAAAGGCCAAATCTGAAATAACACGACTTATTAAAGAGGAGCTCCTCAAATTACAGACTGCAGGACATCATACATTCAATAAAGCTAGATATAAGGTCGTGTAAATATTTTCATATAACTAAACTATGATGTAGTAACATAATTTGAATTTATTTTATAATAAATTAATTTAATTGAGTTTATTTATGTTGTATTTTCCCCTGAAATATGTAATTTATTTCTAATACCCAAGGCAAAATATGAAACCATTAAAACAAAATTTCCCTAGAAAGAATAAAATATTTCATAATAGTTTTTAAAATATAATAAATTATATACGATAGTATCTTAAAGTGATATTGTGTGCTATAAGGATTTCATTGTGTCACTATATAAGTGGCACAAGTGGAAATTGAACCTATATTGCTGATTTTCATTAACAGAAAAGTCTCACAGAGCGTAAGAGCAATAATAAAATCATTATATATTCTTTTTTTATTCAGATGATATCCCCCGTTGCAAAGTTACACCCTATATTAAAACAGACTGATATTTCTGATCAATGGTTGATTCTATTTCCAAGTAATTTGTCTAATTTAAAACATGAAAGTTTTAATTTCGACTACTGCTACTGTAAATGTTTTTGTAACTAAACATCTAATGATTTTTTTGTAGATTTCTTCACCTTGTTATGCCATCAAATCCTCATTTCTGTTCACCAAATATATCCTTCAGTTCAAGTTACTGAAAAATTCACATTTACTTGTAAACAAATAACCAACCAACTTTGACACGACTCTCTTAAAATGACTTATTCTAGTTTTACATTTTTTCAAAGAAAAAATCCTCCAGTAAGTCCTGTTTCCTTAATCCAGCCCATTGTCAGATTGGAAAACATAGGGCAAAATAGGTCAAGTTTAAAATAATAAATTATTAAATCTTTTAGACAAATTATTTAAAAATACAAATAAAATATATTTTTCAAACTTCTAGATAGTGTAGGTTCTAAAGTGAGAATTAAGTCAATGTTTAATATTTTTATTAATATCTATTAAACAAATGATTTAAAAATATGATATATTTGTATTTCACATAATGAGCGTTTTATTTGATATATTACATGAGGCTTTTGAAAATTTATGTTTTATTTTCCATTTAATTCTATAATTTTTCCCCAAAATTAATATTGAGGTTTTCCAGTAATTGTTTTTATAAATTTTAAGTGAGCCCCAGTACCCCTAATTATTTTCAAATTTTTAGGTATTATAGTTTCGGAAAATAAAGCGGCAAATGAAATTTTTTTTATATTTTTTTGTTAATATATTGTCAACAATTAATTTTATAAATATGTAAAATATATATTTGTATTCATCATAATGAGCCCATTCATTTGATGTATTGCACGATGCCTGAATTTTGTTTATTTTCCGTTTAATTCCATAATTTAGCCCCCAAAATTAATATTAAGGATTTCTTCGTATTTTTCCTGTAAACAAAAAAATTAAATCTTATAGTTTGGGGAATAAAGGGGGAATAGGTATTTTTTTATATTTTTGTCAATATATTTTAAAATATATTTATTCTAAAAATAAGATTTAATATATTATCCGTTAGAAACAACTTTAATCTTTTATTTTCCATTTAATTCTGTAATTTGCCTCCCCAAAATCAATATTAGGGGTTTCTCCTTATTTTTCCAGTAAAGTTCTGGTGAGGCGCAATAGCTCTATTTTTTTCAAAATTTTGCAGCTTATGGTTTCGGAGATGGGTAAATTTTTTTATATCTTTTAAATAATTTATTTTAAAAATTTGAAAAAAATATATATTTGTTTTCGTCATAATGAGTCCTTTCATTTGATATATAACATGATGCGTTAGAAACAATTTTCATTTTATATTTTCAATTTAATTCTATAATTTGGCCACCCAAAATTAAAAGTAGAGGTTTCTCCTTATTTTTCCAGTAAACTTCAGGCCAGACCATATACCTCTAATTTTTTTCAAAACTTTATAGTGTTATAGTTTCGGCGATTTTGGTATATTTTCGTTAATATCTTTTTAATTATTATTTTTTAAATATGAAAAAAATATATTTCTGTTCCTCAGAATGGGACCTTTCATTTCATGTATTACATGATGCGTTTGAAAACATTTTTATTTTTAAATTTTCATTTAATTCTATAATTTGCCCCCCAAAATTAATATTAATGTTTCTCCTTATTTTTCCTGTAAAGTTCGGGCAACGTTCTATATTTCCTATTTTTTTCAATATTTTAGGCTCAGTAGTTTCGGATATCAGGGGGGACACGGTCGATTATTTTTAGTTTTTCCCCCCAGAAGTACCCCTAAAACCAAATTTCTTCTTTTACAATATGTACTCCTGATCGGGTCACCAGACTATACATTGATACCAAATTTCAACCTCTTCAGTCCAGTAGTTTAGGAGAAAATTGCTGTGATGTTACAAAGGCAGAAATCCGGAGTGATATTATAAGGGTATCCGTATATTATATATACGGAACCCTAAAAAAGATGAAATTCTAAGCTGTTCTTGAGGATTTTCGAAGATTACCTGTTGAATGTATCCACCGACCCGTTTATAAATTTGAAGATAAAATGTAAGACTTTATTAAAAATGTCGATGATTGTTTTTCAAAAACGGAATGTCTGAACGAATTCTGTAAATGCTATTTCGTTCAGTTTATAAAAGGCATGGGAAACATTTTTCGTTTTTTATACTAAACCTGCAAACAGTGTGTGAAAGATATTTAAACAGTACAAATTGAATATGAAAAACTGCACAAACTTGAATAGTGGGATGTTTATTTACTGTTGTCAATTATCACCTTTACAATAAATTTAAACTGATTTTTTTTTATTTCGACCTTTCTAATCGGAATCTTAATAGTTGTCAGTATTTATATAAATATCTCATTAAATTAATTGAACCAAAAACAAACGGTTTAGGATATTTAGTGAATTTGTTTTGAGATCTTGTTGCTATTTAAAAGAAATTAACCTTGACAATGACATTGAACGATAAATTTATAAATTTGTGTATTGTTTTTTTACAGATAAAAAATAATTAATCCATTACTTTATATAAAATTATTTTTTTATCTTTAATTTCATGAATATTTTTCAAGAACGTGTATCATTTTAAACATTCTGCCACTATTTTGCTACAGTTTAATGAACCAATAATGATGAAAACTTTATTATCTAATAGACAAAAAAACTTCTGGAATATTTGGTTGAACCAATATGACCGATATGACCTATGGCTGTGACTTTGTTTTCAGTGAATGCATTTGTTGCTGATTTTTAGCTAACGAGATGTAACATCAGTCCGTTCTGTAATAATATTGAGATAGTGCAGATCTAATACCTCTGACTAATTTGTATTTAAAACTTAGTTTCGTTTTGCCGGCTGGTAGAAATTACGTGTTTGTACATATCGTTGTTGTTTTGTATTTTCATAAAATTTGTAGAAAATAACTGAAATACTTTGACATTATTTTGGTCGTCTTTTTGAGTACTTAAATTTTATTTTATTTTTGGTATTGAAATTCTTTTTTTGTAGTTTATTGAGTAAATCTTATTATTCTATTTTTTTGTCTATATCCATCCCATCCTATAGAAAATAAATGTACTTTATAAAAATTTTAATTCTTGAGCTATTATTAGTGTTACAATTTATACTTTTGTCCGCTAACTTAAAAATGCCAAGATGTTACTTTTAATATTCTTGCTGCTTTTCAGACTTATTATTTTCGCCTGATTTGATTTAAATATGCCGGTCACATTTGATTTTTGAGTTTTTATTTAGAAAAAGTATGCTATAAGACACTGGATATTTGATGTGCAATTTATGGTGCAGGGGAGGATCCCTACACGTTCTTCCAGGGGGGGGGGCGATCTCATCCTTCAGGGGGTGGTTCATATACTAAATTGAGCTTAATATAAATTTAAACACATATTGGGCTTCGACTTGAAAAATTGGCAAGGTGAGGTTTAAACTGATAGAAGTTACCTTCTTCTAGGTTCTTGGAGTTAAGATTACCTCGTGTTAATATTAAATTTTCTAATTTGGACCCGCCCCTGGTATGGCGTACAATATGTATCTATAGATAAGCTAATATAGAATTTTAATTAATTTATTAATAAGACAAGTTTAACACAATTTTGGTAGGGTCGAGTTTCAGAAATCGCATAAATTGTTAACTTGTTACAGTTTAATTACAATTTTTAAATTTAGGTGGCAAGATAAACTGATTGCAGGGCATTATATGAACTACTTATCGGAACCATCTTCACCCTAAGTCATCTTAACATCATAAATAAAGCTATGAATTTTATTAAAAGTCCACTTCTACCGGGTTGTCCGGCATTAATGCTTGAAAACTATTCCAAGCAGACTTATAACTGCTCAATTTGAAGGATTGCTGATTTGACTATAATGTCGTCAAAGGACTGTTCACCAATTTGCTAATATTAACAAAAAACAAAAATTCTTATTTCTCCCTAAAAGGCAAAATCTATCATTTCTGGTGACACTTTTGGTATAGAGAGTGATAGATGTATTTTTTGATTAGGTTAAATTATGTTCATATGCTCACCAGGCTTGACTAGTTACGAATATTCATCACTCTTGTTTATTTTCATGAAGATGCTAATCGTTTGGAATCAGTTTTAGGGAAAACGAAGCTTAAGTGCAGATGGAATATCGAGGTAAATGGTTTTGTACCTACAAGTCGCTGGCCCTAATTTTGTAGATTAACTAATCTTTCAAAGCAGTTACGACAAAATAAAAATACCTAATAATATATTCCAAGTTGCAACAACAGATCTTAGTCTCAATCAAGTTTGTAGCCAGAATTTTTAAAAAAATTTCGTGAACGGGCGGCATTTTCGAAACTTTGGATTTATATTTTTACTCATGCATTTCCAGATTGTGACCAATATATAAAGTACCTTTATAATATATTGCAATAAACTCCGTGGGTTCAAAGTTAATTAATTTAAAAAATACTCATATACACTTCACTTTCTAGAACTTTTATTCACACGTAAACATTAAATATTTTCAACAGCTGATTCTAACACAATATCATCGAAATCATAACAATAGGTAAGCTCTACTAACTAACTACTGAAATTAATATTGCCTTATATAGCGTACGCCGAATTTTCTGGTCGTTCTACTTTTGTTCGCACAGCGTCCAGATTGATAGTTCTAACAATATTTTTATGAAAAAAATTCTAGATTCATCAAAATTGCATCTCTCTAGTTTAAACTTCTAGGGTGGGGAGTTTTCGAACCCGCTAACCCCCAATGGCTACGACCTTGGTTTAAATTAAATTTGTACAATTGTTTATGAAATAGTACATTTTAGGTCCAACAAAAAGTTCCTTAATTTCACTTTAGAAATTTTATATATTAACATGTTTTCAGAATAATATGATGTTTGTTCTTTTTCTTTAAGACCAGTTTGAAAAATATACTTACTTACTTATTTATAAACAGTTTTGTACGTGGGAATAATTAAATGATAATTTACATTTAATTAAAATAGTTACTACGTTTTTTCCCCAAATTTCTGAAAATTCTGAATTTGGGATCACAGTACCATGTACTTGTGTTGCTCATAGGAAAAATCCACCTGAAGATGAAAGAAAACTATACCTAGTATTACTAGATTACTATTAAATAGAAAATAAATCAGATATCTCTGTGTTAAAGGCCAAATCTGTTAAGAATATGACTATTAAAGAGGAACTCCTCAAACTGCAGACTGCTGGACATAATTTTCAATATAAGGTCGTGTAAATATTTACATATCAGTGAACTATAATGTAGTAATATAATTTTCATTTATTTTATAATAACTTAGTTTATCTGTTATATTTTTTCTGTAACATCGATATATTTGATTTATTTCTAATGCCAACGATAAGAAAATGAAAAAATATTCTTTAATAAATTTGTCAAATATGATTATGGACTTTAATATATTTCAAAATATCATTATGTTGTTGGGGGTTAAAAAATAATGAGTGGTAAACATATTTAAAATTAATATTATTAGCAATAACGCCCTCAGGAATCTGTGAATGTAGTAAACAGAAGGGTTCAAACCGTCGAAAGATCTATTTCTCCATTCGATTTCATAGTCAAAAATTGTTCCGGTGAGTTATAATAATGGGCTTATTTGTTCCAAATAGCGCAGTATCATGTTCATTATGTCACTAAAGTTTCGTTAATTTTGTAGCATTTCAGTATTCGTATTTATTAAAATTTAACAATGTTCTCCCAAAAAATTGTTACATCAGGGGCGAATGTCATACCCGGGGAGGATGGGGGCGATTGCCCTCAATAGTTTCAAAGTAAGTGAGCCTAAAATTAAAACGAGAAATTCTTACATTCAAGAACACATCAACGCTTTTTAAAATTTTCAAGAATTCTTGATTTGGAAACTGTGATTTTGTCGTTTCCGGGCTATTTTGTTGGCAGTTTCCCATGAATTTCCTGACCGTCCGGGCTGTTCCTAACAGGACGGCTTTTTGGATTTGTTTGTAAAGATGTTCGTCCAGACATAGGCATTTTAAATTGTTTAATAGATGTTTTGGGACTAGACCTGTCGTTGACATAAGAATTGGTACAGTTCGTGTGTTGTTCATGTGCCACTGAGTCTTTATTTGAAATTCCAAATCTCTATATTTGGTTATTTTCTCAGGCTGCTTGATATTTATATTGTTGTTATGAATTGCTATGTCAATTAAAGTTGTTTTCCGAGAGACTTTATCTACCAAAACTATATCTGATCTATTGTGAGCAACAGTTCGATCGGTCAGTATCGTGCGGTCCCAGTACAGCTTGTAGTTGTTATTTTCTAAAACAGATTCTGGTGTGTATTTATAGTATGGTAATCTTACCGACTGTGTTAATTCAAGTTTCAGTACTAGTTCCTGGTGAAGTGTTTTTGCCACAGCATCGTGTCGTTCTTTGTATTCAGTTGCAGCGAACGCTTGACAACCTTCTGTGATATGCTGGATAGGTTCAGATGTTTGGCAACCGTACCTGCATTAGCCGTTGTTAATAGAAGGGTCTTTAATAATGTACTTTAGGTAGTTCTTATTTGGAATTACTTGATCTTGGATTGCCTTCCGTTTCAGGAAACATATGACCAGAGATCAACCAGTAGTGCGACGCTGCACTGTCGACATAATCTTGGTTGACGTCATTTATATTTCTTCCATGAAGGGGCTTCTCTTTCGATTTCAGCAGTTTCTGATCTGTGGTCTGGTAGTGTAAATGGACATGCTGTTGTGTAAGTCGCAGTGGTGTTGAGTCATCGACTTGGCACGTGACTCTGTGTAGATCAGAAAATTCTGCGAGTTTTTGAAAATGGCTACGCAAAATAGAAATTTGGTGATCCAATAGTTTGCTTAGATCTGTCAATCCTCTTCCTCCTTCATACCGTGGCAAAGTTGCACGTTCGACAGAGCTCTTTGGATGGTGATTTTGAGCTTTTGTTAGTAAAACTCGAACTTTTCGTCGTAATTGTTCAATGTCAGTCTTGCGCGAATTAACTATACCGAAAGAGTAAGTGAGCACTGAACACGCATAGGTGTTAATAGCCAGAAACAGATTTTTACTGTTTAGTTTGGTTTCCAACAGTCGTCTTACCCTTCTATAAAACTCTGCTGTTAGGTCCTTGTTCATAGTCAAGTGATCAATACGTTGAGCCTGCTTTATTCCAAGGTATTTATAAGTATGACCTTCCCCCATAGATTCAATTGAGGTGCTATCTCCCATTTCGAAGTGCCCCTGCTGTATTTTGCCTTTAACTATATTAATAATTCGGCATTTGTCTAGGCCAAATTTCATATGGATCTCACTAGAGTACCCTTCTACTATTTTAAGCATATCATGTAGCTGTTGTTTCGTAGCTGCCATCAACTTTAAGTCGTACATGTATAACAAATGGTTTATCTTCAATGCTTGTACTTTGAGACTAAACCCAAAATTAGTCGAGTTCAGTTTGTTTGAAAGAGGGTTTATGGCAAGGCAGAACCACAGCGGGCTAAGAGAGTCTCCCTGGAATATACCCCTTTTGATTTGAATGAGGTCAGTTTGTATCGAACTGTTGGCTTCATTCAGTGACATTTTGGTTGGCCAGGTGGCCATGGCATGTTCTAAAAAGTTAATAATACAATTATTCACTTTATAGAGTTTCAGCACCTTAATGAGCCAATCATGTGGAACTGAATCAAAGGCCTTTTTGTAGTCCACATATGCCGTGTAGAGATTTCGTCCTTTGGCGTGGGCTTGATTGCAGATAACGGAATCAATTATCAGTTGTTCTTTACCTTTTGTTGTTGAGTAATTATGTTGTTCAGCTCACAATGTTTAAATGCGATGATTAATGCACGATGTTATGAGTTCGTATAAGGTTGGAAAGCAAGTGATTGGTCGGTACTTTGCTGGGTCCTGTGCACATAGGTTGTCCTTTGGTACGAGGTATGTAGCACCTTGCG
>JAVLUE010000143.1:0-20001 GCA_034190945.1 Octodonta nipae
AAAAACTTTATCATCACAAATTTTAAAACTATTGATTTTGAATTATAAAAAGAGTAGTTAATGAATTATAGAATATTGTACTAAGCAGAATTCTATATTCTATTGTTTTCTTGCCTGATTAGCAAAGTTTCAGTAAGATATTCTTTTTTCTATAGAAATAAATAAGCATTGACTCAAAACAATATTATCAGATGAAAGATGCTCAATTAATCATATATGTACTATGCTTGTTTAAATTTTGAAAAAATTATTATTAACAGTTGTTATAGTCATGTTTTAATTGCTACACATCATCTAAAAATTGCATAATAATTCAATATTTTTGCTACATCCTTTCCCAACGCACTTGCCAGTGATCCTTAACACATTCCAAAGATTGTCTCAATGCTATTTTATGTAATTAAAATAAAACCTTAGTCAAATTTAAAATGGTGCTAGTTGATCTATATATCTTATGATTATGTTAATGTTAAGTGTTGCTTATAAAGTAGGCAAAAATTCTAGGTTGTATATAGAAAGAATGTATATAGCTATCACAACATACCTAAAAAATCATCTCCATTGCCTGCTGTATTTCACTCAGTCTGTAGACATTGGAGATTGCATCTGTGATGATATTGTATGAATAATTGTACAGGACCATTTAAATATTGTTCCCTATACAATGACTGAAATATAATTTTTACCATTCAATTTTACTCAGCGATTTCTTTAGAAACATTCAATCGAATTGTTTATTAGTAGCAGGGTATGGTTTAAGTGTGTATTTCATGATGCACTAGAGGTATATTAAAAGGAACCAAATACTCCAACAAATAAAGAAATCACATTGTAATTAAAAAATGGAATTTTGACTAAATTCCAATAAATGTATAATTAATTTTTTTAAATATATTTTGGTTGTTGTAAAACTAGTACCTAATGTATCATGTCAAAGAGTACACTTTTGGCCAATTTTTACCACACAAATGAAAACATTACATTTACTAAATGATCAGAAGTGTACTTCAAGAAGTCCAAAAACCCTTAACACCAAATTCTGTTGAAATATTTTAACCACTAAATAAATGTTAGAACACTAGTAAAACAATGTTGACTGCTGTACCCAAATACAACTAAAATGCTTGTTGAAAATGTCCAAATATGTATTAGAATCATATCATAGAGTTATGTGTTCAAACAAAAAAATATTTATTTTTATTTGTAAGGCCAATTATTATTTTAGTACAAAGGAATTTTTATTGTTTTTAAATAATTTTATATATGTATATAATTAATATAAAATATGTAAACATTTATGAAATACAGTGCAATTAAAAAGAATTAAATAACATGTGTAACTTAGTTATTTTTTGAGTGCATTGTATTTATAATATCTGAGAAGTCTCAAATTTTTAGTTGTGTGAAAATATTAAATTAATATATGTTAAAGGAAAAATGAATTTTTATTGAATCCTCTAACTTGTTTATCAACACTTTAACCTTAAACATACATTTTATTATTTTATTAGGGTTCCGTACATCCTGTGAAACCCTTAATGGGAAAACTGTGGAACCTTTGGTGTATCACAAATCTAAAAAAAATCAAAGGCATCAAGTAATATATCACATAGAAGAGCTCATTATGAGGAATACAAATATATTTCTTTCAAATTTTTAAAATTATTAGTTTAAAAGATATTAACAAAAATATACAAAAAATTTTACTTATTTCCCTGTTATTTCCGAAACTATAAGACCTAAAATTTAATAAAAGAGTGATATAGGGCCTAACTTGAGCTTTACTGGAAAAAACAGGGAGGAAACCCTAATATTAATTTTAAAGGGCAAAAAACAATTAAACGGAAATAAAAAATTAAACTTTTTTTTAATATATCAAATGAAAGCGCTCATTGAGGAATACGAATGTATATTGTTAAATTAATTTGTTTAATCGACCTATTCCCACACTTTATCTCTGACATTATAGAACGTAAAATTTTGGAAAAAAAAACTACAGGAAAACTAAAACCTACTTTAATATTAATTACAGAATTAAATTATATTTATGTCAAATGCATGAGGTAATATATCGAATCAAAAAACTCATTATGAGGAATACAAGTATATTTTTTAATATTTTTAAAATAATTTGTTAAAAAGTTAAAAAACATAAAAAATCCAACGCTTTCCCTCGTGCGAATTACTGAGTCTAACTTTGGAAAAAATGAGAATATAGGGCCTCAGTCAACAATTACAAGAAGAGTAAACCACAAATTCTAACATTACATATAAACTTTAATGGAATATAAAACATTATTTTTAAAAGAGCATCTGTAATGTATCAAATGAAAAGAATCATCATAAAAAATACATCAATTCTATTTTATTTGTTTTTTTTTCAATATTTTTTTGAAAAGATTTAATAATTTACTATTTAGAATTTCACCCATTCACCCCTTGCATCTCCCAAACTGCTGAGCCTAAAAATTCAGACAAAATAGTTTTGGGTTCCAAATTAGAAAATTAAATAGATATTTTTATAAAATCAAGCTCATCATGTAGCATAGTTGTCGGCAACCTTTTTCGGACGGCGGGACATGTTCAAAATATTTTTTTTATGAGGGCCGCACATTCAAGTGTAACTTAAATAGTGCTTTCATATCATATACAAATATAAATGTTATTAAAAATAAATATGGAAAAAAATTATTAACATGCTATAATAACAATAATGTCAAATATCAAAACTTTAACAATTCTTACGTCTTATTCTCTGGGGAGTGGGGATTAAACTGGCGCAGTAAAATAGGTTTCCCACTATGTTTCTGTTAGCGCGCATTTTTGTCACCGGTCACATTTCGGCACGTTCACGCTCTAAGTTTGTTGTCCTAAAATTATATTGGTGCTTTGGCGGGTCGCGCAAATGTTTCAAGGGCCACATGCGGCCCGCCGTCCGCACGTTGCCGACCCCTGATGTAGCAGCTCAAAAAAAAAGCTCTTGAGAAATAAAAGTGTAAATTTTTTATAAATTAAAATCGCATAGTTTAAGAGATATTGAGGAAAATATAAGAAAATCTACTCATTCTCTGCTTGCGTGAAAGTGGAAAATTAAAGAAATATATAATATGATTCACATACATTATAATAAATCTCAAAGTTGGTACGGAACTCTAAGTATTTGAGTCCAAATCGCAATCGACAAAATTATTTTTATTAAAATAATCAATTCAAAATGTATGCATATTTATTACAGGATAATTACCTATTTGTATACAAATGGCTGCACGTACACTCCACTACAATAATAAAAATACAGAAGTGACAATATTTAAAACCATTTTTATTCTTTCTCAAAAAAAGACTATTGTGGAGTAGTTCAGCAATAGGAATCTTCAAATATGCAATTGTGAAACTGTCTCAAGTATTAATTCTTTCCATCAACAAAGTCAAGAGAGTAATTAACTAAAAAACCTTGTTTCCAATACCTTTTATAAAAAGTAATTAGGTTTTTCTGGAGATTGTCTCATAAATGAAGTTAAATATGTGTGTCAATTTGCTTTCATCATTTTGTCCACAGATCAAATTTTGTCAATGTTTGACAAATGGTGGCAATATTATTGTCACTTAGCACACCCATATACTTAATTAAGTATATGAGCAAACCCATATATTAGTATTGAGTATATTAGTAAACCCTAAATACGAGGGTGAATCAAATATTAACCGGACTTTTCTGTTTCTCGCCCTCTAGGTAATTCGAGTGGCGTGACGTCTCGATATATGTTAGGTAGGGATGTTAAGAAGAGGGGAGTTCGTCGGTTTGGCGAGGCGTAGTCGATGCGCTCAGCGCTGTTAGTATCATCATGTCAGAGCAAGGGGTGCATACGTCTGTTGCGCAACGTGTTGTTATCAAATTTTTGGCGCGGGAGGGCGTTAGACCGTCTGAAATTTTACGTCGACTATCTGCACAGTTCGGCAATGAAACACTTTTAAGGACCCAAGTGTACGACTGGCACAAAAAGTTTTCACATGGCCGAGAGACAGTGGAAAATGAGCCTCATGCACGCCGTCCCACGACAAGCATCAATGAGGCGAATATCTACGCAATTCGTGAGCTGATTGAAGGTGACCGCCATCTTACAGTATTGGCAATTGCTGAACACGTTGGAATATCATACGGGAGTGCTCAATCAACCATTTCAGATGAGTTGGGTTACCGAAAAGTGTGTGCAAGGTTCCTGGCCTTCTAAGGGAAGATCAGAAAGCAAACCGTCTTGCCGTATGTGAAAGGCTGTTAGCAAGATATCGAGCAGAGGGGGATGAGTTTTTGAGACATATTGTCACCTGTGATGAGACATGGGTGCATCATTATACCCCGAAGTCCAAACGTGCAAGCATGGAGTGGCGAAAACCTGGAGAGGCGTACTGCTGATCGATTTTCTGCACGAACGCCGTACAATTAATGTTGAGTATTACTGCGAACTACTCCAACAAGTGAAACTTGCCTATCGGCAAAAGAGGTGGGATATGTCTATCCGAAGTGTGATTCTGTTGCATGACAACGCTCGGCCACATACAGCTGCATTGGCTCAAGGAAAATTGAACAAAATGCATTGGGAAACCCTTGAACACCCGCCTTACAGACCTGATTTGTCGCCATGTGACTACCACATGTTTGGGCCACTTAAAGAAGAACTGGGAGGCCACCACTTTGATGACAACGAAGGTGTAGAAACGTTTGTGCGCAATTGGTTATCGACACGACCAGTTTCATTCTTTGAGAAAGGTATTTAAAAACTTCCGATTCGGTGGGAAAAATGTATACATAAGAGAGGAGACTATGTAGAAAAATAATATGTATCAAAATTAGTATTGATCGTACCAATAAAATTTATAAAACAAAAGTCCGGTTCATATTTGATTCACTCTCGTACTTATTAATACTACAAGTATGTGAACAAACCTCTTTACTATTTAAGTATCACCTCTTTCGCATTCTCCCGATAATCCTGTACTTAACATCATTTTCACAGTTTCGTTAAATAGATAAGATTTTTATCATAGTTCAGAGGATATAGTCAAAAATTAAATTTTTGAGAAATGAAAATTAATTAATCTGCACCTACTAATATGTAATGAGGTAAATTTTGTTTGACTGTAGGGAAATTCTGAACCTATTTTAAAAATTCGTTCAGTAAAGCTACTCTATCAGTAACATAGACCATATTTTATTTTGTTAAAATATCTAATTATTGGATGGGGAAGAGTGACGTTTCTTATGTTTTTTTGAGAAAAAATATCTCAGAAACAAAAAGTCATTATCAGTCATGAGTATTGGTATATTCTTCAGTCCAAATTAAGAATGATTAATTTTGTAAAAATTTTCTTATCTCACAGAAGACAATACAGGCTTAATAATTGATAAGATTAATTCCTTTCTTTTGATGAATATTTATGATTCGTAAATTTCCTGAGTTACTATTATTGAACGGAGAAATTTCATTTATAGGAAACAAATAGTAAGACAAGTGTAAATATTTGTATCATAGTCTTCTCCAAAAATAAATAATTATTTTATGAAACGTCACTTATCCGATAAGGGGTAGGTGGAATTTTTGTTTTTAGAATAATTCACTATTTATCGGAAACCGAAAAAAATATACGAGGATTGATATTAATTTGTACTGTCGTGTGAATAATATATCAAGAATTTAGAACTGTCATTCTCATTTATTGTTTTCCCTACTGTATTGACTATTTTTTTTTGTTCATTTCCTCACAATGGTTTTTGAAAAATACAGATTAGTAATTTAAAATCAAGGTGTACTACTTAAGTGCAATTTGTGGAAACTATCCGGAAAACTAGCTAGTTGCCTTCTCATACAAAAACTCTCTTGCGGGATTAACTGAGAGAAAATACATCTTTAGATTTGTCCACTAGTTCTCCTTCATGTATTTAAATGTATATTGTCCGATACTTACCTGTGTAATACGAGCTTTCGATTCACTTTCAGGAACAACACTTGACATATCATATAGATAGGTATGGTTATGCCAGAGGAAATCTGTTATTATTCTCTTACCACCGCAGATTTCACATTTATAGACAAAACTAAAGTCCCTGACAGGACCAAAATGGTTGAAACCCCACGTTTGAGGTTTCATTAATCATACGGTTTCATGTAATGCGTCACTTTAGTTGAGCATAAGTGGTCTAATTGTGAAGTCTATCTTGGTCTGTTTCATGTCTTGCAAACAACTTGAAAATTTCACCAAGAATTAGCATTCTTTGTTGGCTAGACGTTTCGCGAGTGACATATACAAAAGGACCTCCATTATTTTTGGTTTTTGTTCGTTTCATCAAATTACAAAACTAATATGGGCTTTTAAGAGACAATAGTTCTTCATGCATTTGTGCACTACCATGGAAAAGCATGTTACTGTTATTCACATATATGTTTCTTCTTTCATACTGTTATAAAATTTACCAACGCCATCCCTGACTAAAGCAACGTAAAACATTATTCATTCCGACTAAAACACATCAGTAGGATAATAAAAAAAGAACTGGAACCTTCGAATGGGGCAAAAACTAGTTATCTCGACGCTGGGCGAAAAAATGTAATACCCATCCAGAACGACGGGAAAATTCGATGTAGGATATATAAGGCAATGTAGATTTCGTAATTTAGTTAGTACAGCTTAGATAGTTGAGTTTATATTTCGTGTGAATTGTTTTTCGAAATCAGCTGTTGTAAACATTTGATTTTCATGTGTAAATAAAGTTTCTAGAAAGTGAAGATCAGTTTTTAAAATTAATTAAATGTGAACCCACGGAGTTTACTGCAATTTGATGTTAGAAGTGAAGGAGTGACTGAAGTTAAAATCGAAATTGATTTATGGGGACAGCCCGAAGTATGGAAAAAGAAAAATTCGACGAGACTTCGGATGGACTAAACGAAAAAATTACTCAGATCCTGGAAAAACGTGACAAGAAGTAGAAACAACATCAAGAAGGAGAAACAACATCAAGAAGAAATGCAACAAAGGTTAGTGAAAAAAACAAAATTTAATTGAGGGGTTATTCTCAAAATTTTAAGAAAAACAAGAACAAATTGCATTAAAACGACAAAATGATTTTAAAATATTTGAAGAAAAACAAGGCCAAACTGAAAAAAAAAGACAACTGCAA
This sequence comes from Octodonta nipae, assembly GCA_034190945.1. Taxonomy (NCBI): domain Eukaryota; kingdom Metazoa; phylum Arthropoda; class Insecta; order Coleoptera; family Chrysomelidae; genus Octodonta; species Octodonta nipae. The sequence goes on from JAVLUE010000143.1 coordinate 7,175, forward strand.
TTTGAGCAATTAATGCAAATACTATCGCTAGTTAATGAAACAGTTAATGAAAGAATGCAAATAGTTGAGTCAGACATAAAAGAGATATATTATGACATTAAGACCATAAAAAATACCGTGGATACTCTTGAAATCAAAGTAGATGACCTCGATTCCATCCAAAGCCAGGTAAAATTTGAAATCAGTTCAATTCAAAACACAGTTCAAAACCAAATCAGTTCCATTAAAAAAAAACAGTACAAAGTGAAGTACAAGATAAAATCATTATGTAATTTTTTCAACAGGGCCCCTTCCATTTACCATAGGTGCGAACGTATCAAAAACATTCTGTGCATTAGTTTCATCTGCCATATTATATGTTATAACTTCTTCAAATGCTTGAGGTTAATATGAAGGTAATCCTGTCTTATCAAATAAATCGTCTGCTTGCAAACCAGTAATTTTTTTCAAACATGCTTCCACACGTTTTCGGTCATAACTCTCTATGACCATTACCCATCTCAGAAAACCAAAAATTGGAACTGTTACAATCGTTGGAAACCAAAAATAGGGTATCAAAAGTTATATACAAACAAAGCCATGAATATCATTCAATGTATCCAAAAGTATACCGCACAGGTTCTAAGATAAACTTGCTTTGGGTTATTCTTAAGAGATAGAAAAATTTAAAATCAAGGTGTACATTTCTGTAGACATTTTCAATTTATGCAATTTAGTAGTGTTATTTTGGTGTAACTAGTAGGATTTGGTCCGCGTTAGCATTGTAAGTGCCCGAAAATAATTTGGACGCCCATTACAATATCTCTTTACAAGCAGAAGAACACCTTACACGGGTAAATTTAGTACGAGTCATTGATGTAACTGGCTTAAACTAGTTAGGGATTCTCCTATCACCTGAGGATAGAAAATCCAAGCAACAGATAGAGAACACGATATAGAGAAAAAATAATAAATTTGATAATAAATACTGTTGCAGTGAAATTATTACACTGGAGATCATGTTCAACATATATTTAAACTCAATAGAAAAAAAATATATAATAATTTGGTCCAAAATCAGATCATAGTTCATTTAAGCTGTAACTGAATTTTATGCAGGAATGATATCAGTTTGAAAATTGTTTGTAACTAACTGCAGAAGACTTCCATTTGCTGGTTTGTCCTTTCCAGAAGCCCATTTCACAAACAAACTGCATAAAACAATAATTATTACAAGAAATATCTAACATAATTGAATACTTACTCTGCAATGAATTCAAGAGGAGTCCATGTACCAAAATCTGCCTTTGGCATCCATTTTCTATTCATTGGAGTGTCAAGAGTAACTGGTAGAATGGCATATACCTGGGCACCATTTGGCAAACCACTTTCTTTCTGAGCAAGAGATTTTGTTAAATGATGAACAGCAGCTTTTGCCATTCCATAACCAATCATACCTACAAAACGTCGGTCACAAAATTAAAATTCCTATAGTAAACTCATTGATTACAGTTATATGATATAAAAGTGAAATTTACACACTAATTGTTTTATTAATATGCAAAGAAGAAAAAAATACACATGTATTACTATGAACCATGGGAAGAATTTTAAAATGACTAAACAATAGGAAGGCTAAAATTAAATATTTATTTTTCAAATCAAAGACAATAAAACAAACAAATGAAGGTCATACAGACATTTCATAAATAAATTTATAAACAATGACAAAAGTCAAGGGAGTAAACAGATGATCAGCATGAAGTTGAAGAAAATGTAGATAGAGGGAAAGCCACAAAACAGGTCTGTTAAAAGTCAGCGGAGACAATAAAGCGGAATTCAAAATAACATATGTCATAATTTCGTACTGATTTTTTATCACTAACAGCGTAACGTTTAAGCTAACAGGATATTTCATAACTTCAAGAGGAAAATACCTATCGACTTGCTATTAAAGTTGCTGAAAAAATGTCCCTTATTAAAATAAATGCAATTAATTTCTCATCTCAACTAAATATCTGTATTTTAAGGAATTATTCATGTGAAACATCTATTGGCGCGCCTTGACAGTAAATTCGGCTGGTTTGTCCGCACTGCCAACGGCATGACACTGATGCCATCGTTCATGATTCCCTAATATGTGTGCGTCCACATATACTACACTATTTCTATGGGACTAAGGTAGACTGAATCCGTTTACCATTTGTACGCAAGCTCTGTATTTTTTTCTGTAAAATATTATTGTTGTTTTTAAATGGCTTAAAAAATACAATCAGTGATATTATTTAATCGAAATATGAGTGACAGTGACGATCAAGTGATAAAAAAGAAACCTAAAAGAAAATATGGATGCAACGTTTGTTTTATGAAACACAATTTACAGATTGAAATCAAAGGTTAGTAAATTATCTGTTAATATATTCTTTCATTATCCATTTTATTACTATTTAAGTTTTAATTGTTTCTGTGAAATTAGCAACATTTTTACTGATGTCAACAAGCAGTTTATACTTTAGTACACAAACAACGCCTGTGAGGGCAAAAAACTCATGTTCACTTAATATTTTCAGTTTTTTATTAATTATTGATTATTTTATTTTTTGTAACAGACATTTTTTCCAATAAAATATTGTTCAAGGTATGAGAACTATGGCTAATAGAAACAAATTCATTGTTGACAAAAACAATAATGAGAGTACATATTATCATTTTTAATCCATACAGTCAAAAATACAAGCTCAAACCATTACATAAAGTAGGTATGGCTCCATTAGTCAGTCTGAGGTCCACAGTTATATACTTTATGTTGGAATAAATGTTGTGACAAATAACTGAATAGTAAAACATGAGCCATTCCTGCCTGCATACAGGCATTTTAATATATCTTGAAGGTGTTTGTGGATAATGTTGTAGATTAAAAGTTTATAATTACTAAAACTAGATAATGTGTATAATCCATAATGTGTATAATCCATTATGTGTTTGCATATTTACTTTATGTATATCTGGTAGAATATGTAACATCTGATATGGAAAAATAGATAAAAATGTTACAAGAATCATTACAAAGAATAAATACTTAACCACCTAATTAATGACTATATGCAAAAACTCAAAGGAAAAACAGAATTCCTACTTGCAATTCTGAGACTCAGCTATCTGGAAATAACAATAGAAAATTAGAAGATTATAAAAATAGTACAGGACAATATAACATTCAAATGACATTTGAGAGAAAATCACAATATTAAATTATATAAATTAAGAACAAATAAATTCTACAGAATAGAGATAAAAATGGTAGAATTAAAAGAAATAATTTATTTTTAAGACGAAAGGACTTCAAATAGATTAAAATTAAATAAACACCGCAACCAAAAATTGTGTTCTGACCAATGACTACTAATATAAATGGACCTGCCTGTTTATATTAAAAATGAGTTGAAAGATGTTTGCTGGAAAATAGCAAAAAAATGCGAACCAATGTCAAACTTCTTTACTTTATGAGATTTGTGCAGCATATTATAGAACATTTTCTTTGACATTCTTAATTTATTTTTCAAATTGTCTGCAAGGCAGTATGTTTTACATTATAGAAAAATGTATGAATTCACATCTGAATCTACCTTAAAATTATTAATTTTCATTTTAATTCATATAAATTGATAACCTGCTTCTATTTCGAAGATGGTCAAAAAGACTTTGAAAAATATAGTGTAAAAAAAGAAAAAGTCATGAGAACACAAGAGTCTGAAAATGAAGACATAGAAAGCTTTAAATAGAATGATCCTGTACTACCAATTTAAATGTAGATCAAATATCTTTTAAAAAAAATTGTAATTTAAATACAGATTACCTGGACTAGCTTCTAAGGCTGCTTTTGCTCCAGTCAACTGCAAAACTCCCCCAACTTTCAAATAATTTGCTGCAAGTGAAGCAGCAATAAGTGAACTGCAGACGCTTTGTTGCCACATCAGTTCAGAGTTCTTTGTCAAATCTAAATTGACAAATAAAGGTAATTAATATTTCAGACATTAATCATAGTAACATGTGGGAAAATAATCCAACTAATGTTACCTTTCTTGGCATTGCCTCCAGCCCAACCACCAGCAACACAGAAAATACCATCCAATTTGGAATCATTTAAGGCTGATTTGACTAAACTATTAATGGCTGTTTCCTAAGATGAAACAATAAATAATATCTTAATATATTCATTCAAATTTATAAATTCATTGAAGTACCTGTTGCTGAAAATTGTCATCTTTGTTGACAATAATGTTTACATCTGCTTCAGAGTTCTCAGCTAGATCAATACTTGCAACCCACTAAAAATTATACATATAGCTTTAATAATAATGAAGTAGGTAGTTAACATTTTCTTACAAAGTTATTGGCTTTAAAGTGGGAAACACATTTAGCCCCAAGAGCACCTCTTCCACCATAAATTAAAACACGTCCGATTTGAGACATAACTTGATTTTTTTAACCAAACTTCTGAGAGATCTTTCTTCCACCAGCACCAATATTCAATAGACTTCAGTTCGCATTAACGTTCATTAAATTGAATTTCCCAACCGCAAAACATTGATTACAAAATACAAGAAGTGATATACTTTCGAATGTCCTTCACCTTCACACAAATCTGTGATTTGACCAATCTCAACATTTAGTCCAGTCCACTTTTATTACACCGTGGTCCAGTCCATAACGTCATTTAAGCAATAGTTCACAAAATACGATTTTTTCTTGGTTTTCTGTTATATTATGAAACGTGGTTGACAGAGGGATCGTAATATTACTGTAGAAAATGCAAATCCTTCAATATGAGGGTTTATAAATCCGTATCGGAGTTTTATACCGACAAAAGCTAGAAAACCGGTAAAAAGTGGTCATTAGAATATTAATCTTCCTCAAAATGAAACTGTATTATGTGATGATTAGTTAAGCTTAAGAAAAATACTGTTTGATAAGCCAGCAAATATTGTGGTCAAGTGCAAGTTGGATTCGTTTACTAGGGTTCTGTACCACCTTATCAGAACATAGGTAAATCATATTAGGTAATTTTTTCTGATTTTCCAATTTTGAAACAAGTTTCTAGATTTTGCTAAATTTTCCTTAATATTTTTTTAACTACGTGATATAAATTTGTAATATACACTTTCGAGCCTGCTAATTTGGTTTAAGATTACGATTTTCGCTTTATTTAACCAATAAACTTCCAGAGAAGCTCTATGTAATCTTATTTCTAAATTTTAGGTTGAGCACTTTGAGAAATAAAGGAGCAAATGGGTCAAATTTCAAGTAGTAAATTATTAAATCATTATAAAAAATTATTTTAAAAATACAAATGAAATATATTGTATTTTTGAGGTTTCCATTGATTTGATACATTAAGGATGCTTTTTTAAAAAAATGTTTTAGTTTCCATTTAAGTTTATAAATTAATGTCAAAATTGGTGTTATATTTATTTTTTAAGTTTTGACTGAGGCCCTATATTCTCGATTGTTTCCTAAGATTAGGCTCAGTAATTTACAGATATAGGAGGGAATTTGCCGATCTTTTAAGATCTTTGTTAAACTAATTGTTATTAAAAATATGAAAAAGAATATTTGTATTTGTGATAATGAGTAATTTTTTATATTATATTATGCGTTTAAAAAAGTTATTATTTGTGGTTTCTCCTTATTTTTTCTATAAACCTTGGGCAACGTTCCATATTCCTTATTTTTATAAAGTTTCCCCCAGAAATACCGACAGGAATACGTCATAAACTCCTGATACACTCACCAAACTCTACTCTAATTCCAGTAGCTTAGGAGGAAGTTGCCTGTGATGTGACAGGCGGATGAGGCGGACAGAGCGGGAGTGATCTTATAAGGGTTTCCGTATATTGAATGTACGAAACCCTAAAAACGATACAATTTAATGGTTGTTCGTAGTTACCTAATTCAAACAATTTCCAACATACATTATTTTTATCTATGTTTCCGGAGGCCAAACAAAGGGTTCCCATTGGAAAGAAAATATTTTAACTATGAAATGTCTGTGAAAAATATAGAACAACCATGGTCAAAGTCATGAGTGAATCTATATATAAATAGTCAAAGACAAAACGATTAGGTAACATTTTCTCCTCTGTCTCTCAACCGATTTTCTTCATTTTTGTTTTGTTTAGTAGCTACTGACGACCTTCATGCAGAATGCTAATATTGATTCATAATATTGGTTCATTCATTAAATAAAATATAATAATAATAAAAATTCATTATTTACGTCCATAATGTCAACGCCAAACAACAAAAAAATGTACCGCCGCCGCCAGATTCAAAACATTGACTAATTATATATAGTGGGACCAATGCTATTATATACTTAGAGCATGTACTTCTGGAAGTGGCATGCAAGCGTTGTTATTGTTTAGTGGTAAAGTAATCGTTGTATATTATAATTATACAGGGCGATTCCAGATATGCTAGAAATAATTTTTTTCGTGGATGGCACATAAGCAGTTGCATATATAGGGTGTTTAAAAAATAGAGCAGGGTGCAATTATAACTAATAAAATAATTATATATAAAATTACAGTTATACAGGGTGGTGCAAAAAATATTATACAGAGATGCATATACGGGGTGACGGAAATGAAAATGCAACATTTCATAACCCATAAACAGTTGTATATATAGGGAAGATGAAATATAGGGTGAGAGAAATTATAGATTTACAGTATGATGATAAAAAATGTTAGAAAAGGAAATGATTTATAGAGTAGCCCACGAAGAGTTCCATATATATGATGATTGAAATATAGGTCAGAGTAGAATTATAGTTACAGAAGATAGTTAAAAATTGTTGTCATATTAAATTAATACGACACGACACTTCTTTGACCTTGAAATACCTATACAACTCTGTTGACTGTGCAAGAATTAGGGACCCGTTATATATTAAGACTCTCTTCGTGTATATATACTCAATAAACTATGCTAGATAAACGAATATAAAGTCCAATTATTATACAAATACCAGCACAAAATTTGCTTTATTGTTTTTTTTTTGTTAGAGACTTGACATACGTCACAAGTCCGAATTCTACAAAAAGGACAACATTATCAAATTTATTGATGGTAGAGAGAAGAACGACAAACTAGAAGTCCACAAAAAAAGTCAACGTTACCAAATATATGGATGATAGACATAAACCAACTTATATGGGGATTAAACTGAAAAGTGTCCAGGTAAAATGATATATTTAAATAATAAATCAGAAACAAATTGGTTAATTGCAGCATAATTATAATTTTGATTGACAGACTACATAAATTTACAATCCAGAATTGCAAACTTGCCACCACCTGGGAATAATACGAACCTGAGAAAAAAATGGTAATTATTACGTAATATGAATGTAGAACAATTAAGTCAAAAAAAATTACCCCAAAAAAGTAACTGAAACTTTATAATAATTTACTTCTATGAAGTTGCTGTTATCTCCTCGTGAACTTTTTCACATTTGCTTTATGTGCTGGACTAATTCACCACTGAGTTCTTTGAATTTATGCATCATATGCAACTCTATACACTCTAACTGAAAATATCCTTGCTGTTGTCGTTGCCTAATAGAAAATTTTCATATACATGTACCATGTTGTTTTAATTAACATCATTTTTTAATTCTATCAACGAATACAGAACCTATAGTAAATCTGCCTCAAATTGAATTTGAAACTAAAATGTACAAAAAAATATAATCATTTATATAGGTAGTTAAAGTAATAATTCAGAGAAGAATTATATCAAGCCCGTAGCCAGCGAGGGGAATGGAATGTTTGGTTTCAAGATTCAATTTTATCCAATCTATATATATAAAAATCAATCGCTGTTCGTTAGTCTCGCTAAAACTCGAGAATGGCTGAACGGATTTATCTTATCTTGGTCTTGAATTATTCGTGGAGGTCTAGGGAAGGTTTAAAAGGTGAGAAAAATTCGAATAATTGCCGGGAAAATCCTCAAAACAGTATTTTTCTATTTCCCATACAAACGTTTTCTAAATAAAATGGAGAGTCAATTTGTAATTTATTACCGCTGTATAAAGTTCAAATTCCCATGCGCGTTGGAGGATCTAATATCGCGTTCCGAAACTCAACAAAAGTGAAAGTGAATCGCGAACGCGACAAAATTGCATAGTCTCATAGCTTCATGTAGCTTAAAGCTAACTTCAGTTGTTAATCTGTCCGATTAATTTTTTAAAAAGACTATATAGAAATCGAAAGATAAATCTTAAGTTTTGTCACAAACGTTAAATTATAAATCTTAAGTTAAATTTCTGAACGCAATCATAATATTTGACATTAGATTTGACAACCAACTAATATGTCAATCCATCCTGTCTGTCGCTTTTCAGTCAGAGCACGGAAAAAAGTATTACGATATTATATTGTGTTATACGAGTTACGATATCTATGAGTGCATCCTTCTATCATTGTGGCTACGTGCGCGAGAACTTTCTTTACTTTGGTGATCCTTTGTGATAGTGACATTCCAAGTAATGTGCTCTTTTTTGTGATAGTGACACTTTACTGCTAAATAAGCGGGAAATTTACGATGCCGAGGAGAAGACGACCTAACGTAGGTCGTCGTAGTCAATCAAATGTGCGAAGAGCTACCTCACGTGCTAACCGCACTGATGACCAGAGACAGAGAGATCAAGAAAATAGTCGTATTGCTATGTCAGAATTGCGTTCTTTAGTGAGTGACAATGTAGGAGATAGGCTTAGAATGCAACGAGTTCGTGCACATCAAACACAACAACAGCAAGCTAGACATAATGAAATTGAGCGAATCCGCAGACGCAGTGCTCCTGTGATTCTTGAACGAGCTGCATTCCACTATGATCCGGCAATTGATTATTGTGCCGACAAATCAGTAACAATTGGGGAAATGATAACAATTTGTAAATATTGTAAGGCGTTAAAATACACTGGTGAATCTACTGGATTATGTTGTGCTGAAGGCAAAGTAAAATTGCCACAATTGGTCCCACCACCAGATCCTTTACGCTCTTTAGTTTCTGGGATTGGAAATGATTCTAAGCACTTTTTGACCAACATTCAGAAATATAACAACTGTTTCCAGATGACATCATTTGGTGCTACACATATTATACAAGACAATTTCATGCCCACTTTCAAGGTATTATATAAGAATATTTTTTTATATTATTCAAGTTTGTACTAAAATAAATATATATCGGAAATAATTAATGGACAAATTTTTAAAAATTACAGATACAAGGACAAATTTATCACTTACTGGGAACTCTGTTACCACTACCTGATGCAGATCATCAATTTTTACAAATTTATTTTATGGGCAATTCAGATGCGGAAATTAATAATCGTTGTGCTCACAATCCAACAGTGAAGAGAACCATTGTCCAACAATTACAAATGTTTCTTCATCAGAATAACAATTTAGTAAACATGTTCAAAATAGCATTGGATCGGATGCCATCTGATAGCCATAACATTGTAATTCGAGCTGACAAAACACCTGCCGGTGAACACACAAGGAGGTTCAATTCACCTACCATTGATGAAGTGGCTGTTGTCATTGTGGGAGAAAATTTACAATCTAGAGATATTGTGCTTCATCGTCGGAATAGTGATTTAAAACGTGTATCTGAAACACACAGGAGTTATGATGCACTACAATATCCTTTGATCTTCTGGCAGGGGGAAGATGGATACCATTTTAATATCAAAATGTTAAATCAAGTAACAGGTAAATGAATTGAACAAGATTAAATAATATTTTTAAATTCAATTCATCAAAGTAACAATTTAAACATTTATCATTTTTGATTGCAGGTGCTGAAACCAACAAAAAAGTTAGTGCTATGAATTTCTATTCATACAGACTCATGATCCGTCAAGGTGAAGTAAATCATATTTTGATGTGTCAACGACTTTTTCATCAGTTTGCAGTTGATATGTATGTCAAAATTGAGACTGAACGATTGACATACATCCGTTTGAACCAACGACGGCTAAGGTCAGAGGAATACATTCATCTCCGCGATGCTATAAATGCTGATGGCAATGTGAATAATGTAGGAAGAATGACAATTTTGCCAGCTACTTATATAGGAAGCCCACGCCACATGCATGAATATGCTCAGGATGCTATGTCATATGTTAGGCATTATGGCCGCCCAGACTTATTTGTTACATTCACATGTAACCCAAAATGGTCCGAAATCAAGAAGGAATTACTACATAGCCAAACACCAGTTGATAGACATGACATAACCGCCAGAGTTTTTAAACAAAAATTAAAATCTCTCATGAATTTTTTAATAAAGCATTGTGTGTATGGCCGAGTCCGTTGTTGGATGTACTCTGTAGAATGGCAAAAGCGTGGATTGCCACATGCGCACATTTTAGTCTGGTTAGTGGACAAAATAAGGCCAGACGAGATTGATTCCATAATTTCAGCTGAAATTCCAGATGAAATAGTTGACCCAAAATTGCATGCAGTAGTTACCAAACACATGATACATGGACCTTGCGGACATTTCAACTACAATTCACAATGTATGGTCGACGGTAGGTGTTCCAAGCGATACCCAAGAGACCTGCTTGCTGAAACCATAACGGGAAATGATGGATACCCATTGTATCGTCGGCGATCAGTTGCGGACAGTGGGCGATCGGTAGTTGTGAAGGTGAGAGGACAAAATGTTGCTGTAGACAATCGTTGGATTGTGCCATACTCGCCAATATTGTCCAAAGCTTTTGAGACTCACATCAATGTGGAATATTGTAATTCTGTGAAGTCGATAAAGTACATATGTAAATATGTTAATAAAGGTAGTGATATGGCTGTCTTCGGTGTAACCAATGCAAATGATGAAATATCACAGTACCAGATGGGTCGCTATGTAAGTAGCAATGAAGCTATTTGGCGAATCTTTTCATTTGCGATCCATGAAAGACACCCTACAGTAGTCCATTTGGCAGTCCATTTAGAAAATGGTCAACGAGTTTATTTTAATGCATCTAACGCTGCAGACAGGGCGGCACATCCACCGTCGACAACATTAACAAGTTTCTTCACAGTCTGTCAAACTGATGATTTTGCTCGCACTTTGCTGTATGCTGACATGCCACGCTATTACACATGGAACGCATCATCGAAATCGTTTCAGCGTCGAAAACAAGGAACACCAGTTGAAGGACATCCAAATGTATTTGCTTCAGATGCTCTGGGTCGCATCTACACAGTACATCCAAATAACGATGAATGTTATTATTTGCGGTTGTTGTTGGTGAATGTTCGTGGTCCGACATCGTTTCAACAACTGAGAACAGTTAATGAACAGCTGTGTGCGACCTACCGTGAGGCATGTCAACTATTACATTTACTTGAGAATGATTCGCACTGGGATGATACGCTCAAGGATTCCGTAATATCTTCATCGCCGCATCAAATTCGTACATTGTTTGCGATTATCATATCGACATGTTTCCCCTCGAATCCAAAAGATTTGTGGGTTAAGTATAGAGATGACATGTCTGAGGATGTTTTGCATCGTGTGCGCCGTCAAACTTTGAATCATACACTACAAATGACTGAAGAAATTTACAATGACACATTGATCATGATAGAAGATATGTGTTTATTGATGGCAAATAAAGTATTGTCGTGTTTGGGAATGACAGCACCCAATCGTCGTATGCACGATGCATTAAACCACGAGTTGCAAAGAGAACATCAGTACGACATTGAAGCATTGGCCGAAACAGTTCGTACAAATGTTCCACAATTAAATCAACAACAAAGAATTGCGTACGACACTTTGATAGAAGCTGTGAACAGTGGATCTGGTGGAATTTATTTCCTTGATGCTCCCGGAGGAACCGGAAAAACGTTTTTAATTTCATTGCTTTTGGCGAGGATCAGATCGCGAAATGATGTTGCTCTAGCGTTGGCTTCATCTGGAATAGCTGCAACTCTGCTAGAAGGCGGGCGGACTGCACATTCTGCCTTGAAATTACCACTAAACATGCAAATCACCGAAACACCAATTTGCAACATCGCCAAAAATAGCGCAATGGCCAAGATCCTACAGGTATGCAAATTGATTGTTTGGGATGAATGCACAATGGCCCATAAGAGGTCACTGGAGGCACTGGACAGAACGTTGAAAGATCTTCGTGACAACCAAAATATTTTTGGTGGGGCCATGATTCTGTTGTCAGGTGATTTTCGTCAGACTCTTCCAGTTATTCCCCGATCAACTGTTGCTGATGAACTAAATGCATGCCTAAAATCATCAAATTTGTGGCAGTACGTAAAGACACTCCACTTAACAACTAACATGCGAGTATTTTTGCAACAAGATGAAACTGCAAATGTGTTTGCGAAGCAGTTGTTAGACATTGGAAATAATAAAGTTGCAGTGGACACCTCGACCGGATTCATCACATTACCTACAGATTTCTGTCACATCACAGACTCAAAAGTGGAGCTTATTCAGCGAGTTTTCCCAGATATAGCGCAAAAGTTCAATAACCATAATTGGCTGGGTGAACGAGCAATATTAGCAGCGAAAAATAAAGATGTCGAGGATCTTAATGCGACCATTCAGAATTTTCTTCCAGGACAGTTGGTTTCCTTCAAATCAGTCGACACCGTAATGAACCAGGATGACGTAGTCAACTATCCCACTGAGTTTTTAAATTCACTGGAATTGCCTGGATTACCACCTCACAATTTGCAGTTAAAAGTGGGATCAGTTGTCATCATGCTGCGTAACATTAATCAACCTCGACTATGCAAT
>JAVLUE010000144.1:0-20001 GCA_034190945.1 Octodonta nipae
GTCATCGTTGTTACGTAGTTGTTTTAGTGCATGTCTTTCGTTAGAAGTTAGGTTTGATGTTGGTGGCTTTGATGTGCGGAGTACTCTAGCAATGTCTTGACGAGTATCTTCAGCCTCAATATCTGTTAGTTCAACCAAAGCTCCCTCAACTTGAGAAATGATTCTTTCAGTTGGAATAGTTTTCGGCGTCACTGCGAAATTGAAACCTTTGGATAGGACGTGTAAACTGGTAGAGTCTAAGGGGAAGTCAGAAAGATACGATCAACCTTCATCCAGCCATAACTTCGTTTGTATTGGGTCTACAGAGATCAGAAATCTACTATTCTTTTTATTTATTTTTTCAAGCTACATTTTTGCTTAGAATAATCTTTTCGATAATACGCTTTGTTTTTGAGTTATTCACCATTTGAAAACGTTGGTTTATTGGTTGATAAATACACATTTTCAATCACGTATGAGTCGAAAATATTGACTACGAAAAAACATGAAAAAAAAACAGTTGCTTAAATCAGTTAATATATCGATTTCCCGACTTATATTTTAAACAATTTCACCTGCGAAAAGAGGTGTTATATATCTCCAACCCCCAGTCAAATTTTCATGCAAATCGGTGCTGTTTGGTAAAATTATAGAGTTTCACTGTTTTTTGTTTCATTGATTGGGCAACGGCACACATTTTTAAAATTCATTTATAACGAATTTGCGATCACCATCGAAAAAAAACATCATCTTATCCATATATTTTTTTATTTGCTGTTTACAATTTGTAATCATTTGACATACGGGCTTTGACAGATAGCATGGACTCTTTAATGGCATTCCTTCCCGGATATTGCCTAGATAATAATATATGCTACAACTTTTTAAAATTATATTTAATAGTACCAAGCATTGTAAAGTCTCGCCGCGAGCGAAGCTCTATTCTCAATACGGCCTAAATGTCGAGCATTACATCTCAGGTCAACTCTATTCTCAACAGTAAATTCAAATTATTAATAATAAAGACAGGTTTCCGGGAGTTAGTACTTTCAAATTTTATTTATTTCTAAATTCTTTACGAAACCAATGAGCACCCACACATAATTTCAACAGTATAAGAATTAACACTAACTAGACAAGATATTTCACCACCTTCTTTGCAGAGCTAAAGAGTAAAATTGGTATAATTTCAGGGAAAACAACCATTTTGTGAGCCTTGACCTGATTTGTTTCTTGAAGGACCGACGAACATGTCAATAACTGGGATGTAATGTTCCCGAAGTAGTGTATGTTGAACGTTGAAAATATCTTAGCAAACAAATAGGGGAATTTCCTATGTTCTAAAAATATAACTTCACATACTGTACTTCTGCTTCAATATTTTTGTCTGGAAATATTAAATTGGTGCATGATGAATAAAAATCGCCGTGGAAAAATGATTGTTACAGAATACTTTTATACAATTCAAATAATATTGTTAATGTACTTGAATTTAACTATGAAAGTTCCATTCTTCTATAAATTGCCGCAATAATCATGTCGAAATCATGCAATCTAAAATTATTCAACGTAAAAAACAGTAATCATCCAATTAGAACGAGTAAAAGTTCCTTGTGAATTAAAAGCGAGGAGAAATTTTATTAATTTGTCATTGTTGCAAAAGATCAAACGGTTATTCCGTAAAGCGAAAAAAGTACTTCCGATGAAAGTCATAGATGTATCTAAGAAAAAAAAAACACTTAACACGTGTATTTATTGACAATAACTTGCGATTTTCAGTAGTACTGCGCATTTAATTATGATTACTTAATTAATGTAATGAATTACAAAATATGAAAAACAGTAAGATTGACTAATTAAAAATTAATTTTCAATGCATAACATTCACCGAATTCATTATAACAGTACAACACCGCGAGAACAAAGAAACGAAACAGCATGGATGATCGATCGTTATTTTACAAAGAACATTATTTCTGACTTACTTGACTGATTTGCAATGTTCTAAAACTTTTTGCATTTCCCATCCCTCTTGCGTTTTAACCCATGTCTCTCCTGGTGATCTCCAGTCTTTCGAAATGAACGGCATCACTTTTGACACGAAGACAACTGTGAAACACAAACAGCAAACAGCTGATACAGCGATATAAACAAAACCAAACGACCAACGACGTTTACCATACGCACTTTCCAATAGCCATGTGTTTTCGCGCAGACTCTGCGGGCTGTTGTCAAGACGGAGTCGCCGGTTTGAGTTTGGTACTCGCGCTGCTGTTCGCTATTCAGGTCATCTGATATTTCGCATACAGGGCGAGTCTGAGATCTGGTGTTTGCTGTGAAAATTTTCATTTTAGCTTTCAACTACATGAGATAAAAAATAAAGATAATGTTTCACTGAAGTATTGACAATCAGGAGCTATGTTAATAAATTCGAAAATGTAAGTTTCAGGAAAATCTAGCTCACACTGACTCCAAATCGGGAGTCGTACTGTGTGTAATGCCGTTTCCCTGTGATTCCTAGGAAAGAAATCACACGAAAAAATTCATAGGTTTACTAAAACCTGTCAAAGAATTACGATACTATCTTTTCGAAATTTTTTCAATCCATGGATGTCGGAATTCATTTCGCGATAAAATATTAAATTCAGTTATAGGTACTATATACTTAAATAATTATTCGAGAATTCAATCAGTTGAGGGGAGCGCAACTGATGAAGGTTCTCGACTAGAAACAATATATTGTATTGCGTTCAATGGATTGAAAAATCTCGAAAAGTTAGTATCGTAATTTCTTTGACAGGTTTTAGTAAACTTGCAATTTTTTTCGTGAGATTTCTATCCTAGGAATCACAGGGAACCGGCGTTACACATAGTAGAACCCCCGATTTGGAGTCTCTGTGAGCTAGGTTTTCCTGAAACTCCTGGATGTCGGAATTCATTTCGCGATAAAATATTAAATTCAGTTATATGTACTATATACATAATAATTATTCGAGAAGTAAATCAATTGAGGGGAGCGCAACTGATGAAGGTTCTCGACTAGAAACAATGGATTGAAGTTGAAATGTTCGTTTATTAGTTAAATTGGAGACAGTTGGGTCAAGAGAGGTATAATATAACAAAAAGGTATTCCCACTCTTAGTAAAAATGATTATTTAAATTTGTAGGCGTCAAACTATTTTTTTTTATTAAATTAAACGACTTGGTTGCCGGCTTGTGTGATGGTTGTTCTTGGTTTCATTCTGTTTAAAAACTTTTAATTGTTTATTTTCTGTGTTGAAATTATTTGTAATTTATTAGTTTTACCACAGAATAATCAAACCCAGAACCGAAACTCTGCGTTGCCGCCAGATACAAAAATATTTGCGCATGTGCGACAAAGCCATTAATTTGACTGTAAGTTCAATGAACCACAGAATTATGAAGTATTATAATTTTATTTAAAAGTTAAAAAATGTACCCTATCCTCAAAATAAAAGCTACAAAAATAATCCTATTATTCACAAATAATCTGTTAAATACATGTTACTTACATATACACAATATTCAATTACATATAAATTATCAAATATATTTTAACTATGAAGTGAAATTTATCGTGTTTAAAACAAAACAGTCCAGTCGCCTTATTAGCACTAAATATTATAAGGTTTATATATTATTCACAATTGCATCAGAACGAGGTATCCAAAGTCAGTTTTTATTTTTATGTTTTCTTAAGAAATAACACCCCATTCGAAATAAAAAGCTGTATATTGAAAGAAGTCGATTCTGACTTCGTTGTCAATGGCTTTAAAATATGTATTGGAAAAAAAACTTTCAATTTGCAATATACATTTTCAATACATATTTTAAAGCCATTGAGAACGAAGTCAGAAATCTTGACTCCAAAACATCAAAGGTTTCGACAAGAGGTTTGATTATTCTGTAGTTTTACACAGTCAAAAATTGTCACTTAATCAATATACGTAAAGAAAAGATTCATATTAACATCGTCGTTATTGGTCACGTCGATTCTGGTATGTCCACCACCGCTGGTCATCTTATCTAGAAACGCGGTCTCATCGAAAACGTACTGTCCAGAAATTAGAAAAAAAAATTCAAAAAATGGGCCACGATTTCTTATAGCGTGGATATTAGACAAAATTAAGCCCAAAAGTAGGAAAACGTGTAATTTCAGCAAGAAGATGAGTGCTGGTACCTCAAACTGTTTGTTTAGTGCTGATTTCTGCCACTTGTACTGGTGATCGAAGCGTGCAGGTGAAGGCGCTCTGCTTGCCTTCACTTTAGAAGTAAAACAATATATCGTTGGAGTTAGCAAAATGGTGTCAACTGAACCAAAATTCAGCGAAGTACGTTTCGAATAAATCAAGAAAGAAGTGTTCTCATACTTCAAGAAGATTGGGTACAACCCAGTTACACGTCCCACTAACAAACTTCCATTCCAGAAAATGGTGTTCTGAAACCTGGTATCTTCGCTGTATTTGCTTCAGCTGAAGTACCAAAAAGCTCTCTTACGATAACGTCAACTTCAACATCAAGAAAGTCGTGGTTACGTAGCTGGAGATCCCCCCAAAGGATCTGCTGGCTTTACTGCCCAAGTTATTTTTCTTCATTTTTCATCTAGGACAAATTTCTTATGGACAAACTATAGTACTGGATTGTCACACAGCTCACACTGAATGCAAATTTGATGAAATCAAAGAGAAAGTTGACTGTTGTTCCCGAAGATCGCTAATTCCCAGACTTCCCACCATTGGGCCGTTTGGCCGAAAGTGATAAGCACATATTTGGTTGCTACCTTGTCGTTAATATGTGCAGGCAATGACTATATTGTTTGTCTTACCTTTCCAATAAATGAGGGCTACTGCATGTTAAGTCTTAAACAACATTAGCATGGTGGATTGTTAAGAAAAGAAAGAAAAGGGTGATTTTGTTGCTAGACGCTGGCATAAAATAATGTTCGCAAAAGCTCCTCCTAGTGGTCAAAACCCCTCCTATCCACCATTAAATTGTCAAAATAAATATAATTTAGAAAGCATTTGAATGATGTTTTGAGGTAATTTGTGTCGTCAATAGTAATTGTTGTTCAAGACCTTTCCCAGAACCGGTGCGTAGTGCAGCTTCTTAAGTTAATTTAGTCAGGTGAGTATCCACAAAATAAAACAGCTCTCGAAATAAAATAAACACCTCATTTTGTTGCTAATTAGTTTTAATGTTTAAGTACTT
This sequence comes from Octodonta nipae, assembly GCA_034190945.1. Classification (NCBI taxonomy): domain Eukaryota; kingdom Metazoa; phylum Arthropoda; class Insecta; order Coleoptera; family Chrysomelidae; genus Octodonta; species Octodonta nipae. Next base: position 5,209 of record JAVLUE010000144.1, read on the forward strand.
CTTGAGAAATAACACCACAAGTTACGAAAATTGTTAGATATTCCAAACGTTTCGGGGTCTAGGGCAGACCCCGTTGTCAATGGTTATGAAATTATGAATAAAAAGGGCACAATTCTAAGATATAAAATTAAAATGTTTGACAATATCTATTATTTGACTTCTGACGTAACTTAGAGAATTTTATTTGTAATATACAGGGTAGCACAGAAACTTGTAAAGATCATATAATCATAAAGTTCCTTTCAAATTCGAAGAATTTAAAAGGGAGATCTTCAGACTTTTATGTGACGCTCCTATGTGCGACTTTACTAATTAGTTGCTTGAAAATAATATTCCCAAAAGCATCATGACTTTTTTCCAACTTTTAGTTACAATTTTCTAAAATTTTATTTATTTTGATTATTTACTCGAATTTCAGTTGCAAATTTGTGTTCTGATTAAACACTTAAACTTCTTCTATTTTATGCTCGTACCTGTAGTTTTCACAAATCAATTGCAGCATAATCTTCAAAATATAATATTACCCTGAAATATGACCTTACTAGTAACAGCATTGAATGTAGGAGATGAATAATCATTTTATAATGAGACAATATTACAAGGAAAATTCATAGAAGCCGTGAGAAAACTCGTTCAAATCAGTACTATTAGCATATGGATATTTAGAAAATACTTCATATCAAATTTTTTGTTTTTCATTTTTTCATTTTGCACTATTGACTAAGATAGATTATTAATGCAGAATGCAGCTCAATTTATAAGTTTTTTATATTTTATCGTTTTGTATATACTACATATCCATCAATAGAACTGTAAATTATGCGAATTTAATCAATCCAACTAATTTAAAATAATTTCAAGTACCAGTGAACTCAATCAGGAAAAAAAATCTGTGTGCTGACTTGCATATGGCGTTACAAATTAGCAACAAAGTGTGTGCTTAGTCCAGATGTTACATAATGAAATAGCCACTGCAACAAAATATGTATATGATTACTGCCTCAAGCCGCAACCTGCAGCATAGTGAAACCTGTTCATAAGTTTGTTAATATGTCTTATATTGAACACATAAATAATTCCTTTCACATTATTTTTTTTTCAAAATTTTATTAGTAAGTAGAAATACTGCAAAATCAGAAAAACAAAAGGGCGGCAGTCATTTGAGACTGAACGATGGAAGCGAAAGCTTCTTACGTTCGTCTCTCGTAATCTCAGTGTCTCTGTTTCTGTGTTTCTGTGTCTTTGTGTCATTCTGAGTAATGGATATAAATTTCAGGTGATTTAAAATTATAGTCACTAGTTTGTTATGACTCAAATATTAATCCTAACGTAAAATTTGATTTTTAATTTAAATATATCTAAAGGAAAATTAACTTGGACTATTTTAACTTTTTAAATACATAATTTTTCACATACAGTTGACACAGTTTCTTTTAAAACAATTACAATTATATATCACTCATTGTGGAATCTAACAAATGTTTAATGTAAGGCACACAGTAACCTGAAGATAATAGTTTATCTATCGACAATTAAAGGAGATACTACCCTTGATATCAAAGTATTCAAATTAGATCACTGGTGTATTGTCAATGAGAGCGAAAGATCAAGACTACAATCAGCCTTGAATGCTTCAGGCTTGAAAGGCTAACCTTGAAAGAAGAAGAGAAGAAACTCTTCAAATGCTACATTTTCACTTAAGGTATAACTTTGTATTCTTTTGTCTTTATGTCACTTAAAATTATGGCACCATATTGTATATTCACAATACTATCGATACAAGCACATATGCTGCTATTTGGAATTTATTTATAAATATTTTTTTATTATATTCTGAGTTCTTCTGCAACACTAAAGAGTCATAACTGATTTATTCTTTTTGTTACTGTTACAGTTAGCTACTGCCCAACGTCAAATCATAATGTTAATTTTTAAAATAATATGCTCCAAAAAAATCACTAATGCACAATGCCCTCTGCAGTTGCTTCGTAAAACTTGGTGACTTTTCGTAATAGCTTGCAATGTGATTATCGACGTTCCTCCTTTTTACTACACCGTGTTAAAGTCTTAATGTAAAACGTTTACTTTAAAATATGAAGCTAGTTACTATACAAATTTAATGGCAAGTAACGTTGCCTTTTTGTGATGTACTTTCTGACTTTATTAGAACGAAAAGCAGGTATTTTATATTAATTGGATGTTATATTTGTTTAATGCCTAAAATTTATTGATTTTCTATAAAAGAAGAGACTTTAAATATATTATCTGGTCCCTCTGTTTTTTTACACAGAGAACTGTGTTGTTTTGGAATAGGTATTTCAAGTTCAAGGTTGGAATAAGCCAAAACAAATTCAATTTCAAGTTAAGAATTTCATTCCCATACTCATCCATTTTCATACGTGTAAGTGTGGGCCTCCGTTAAGAAACTTTCGTTTCAAAAAAAAAACAGGGGATTTAAAACAATTATAGGTACCTGCGACTCAAGTCAATATACGTATTGTGATTTTTGATTTGTATTTTTCGTAGAAATTGGTTGAATAATACTCAAATGCTCCCCTATGAGACGAGAACAATATTTGTTTTCTCTAACAGAATTGAAAAGTTTGTTCGCATAAGTATTTTATGCCAAAAATTGTAAGTAATTGCTTTGTAAACTTCCAATTCTTCATGTTTGATAGCAACTTGCCATAAAATTTAGTAAGATTATGTAAATTGTGGAAGGAGGAAGGAGGTTCTGGTTAAGTCTGACAAATTTTAACAAACAAACTGATGATTAAATAAAAATGTTTTTTTCCCAGACTATGCTTTTATTTTTTGTTATTTTTTAAGTTTTGTTTTCAACCCCAATATGTTCTGTCAAGTAAGAATGAACTCATCTGTGCACTGCAGGCTAATAATGATTGAGAAAAGTTAGTTATTTTTCGATTGAAATCTATATTCTTATGTTACGATTGCTAAATGGCTGGAAAGCCGAAAAATCTTTAGAATGTACAGTTATTGCTTCGTGTTCAGTAATTATACGCACAATTGGGGACTTGGGAATAAGGCTGAGTTTTTACAGTTTAAATTAGAGAAATAGAAACTCATATGAGAATTCCCTTAGGATTTTTTGAATATTTTAAGGAGAAAAGAGCGAAATATGATGGATTTCATCAAATCCGAAATCAATCAGTTAATAAGGAAAATATTTAAATACTGATAAATATATCAAAAGATTTGGTCAAGTATTATTTGAACTCCCATACTAAGCGTCGCTTCACACGTGCCGGTTGAATTCACCTGGGTGAATTTGTCCGGCATGTGTGAAACGGTACGTACATGCAACACTGCCTTCATTACCCGGCATCGAGCCGATTTCAACCTGCACGTGTGAAGAGACGGTAAGGGTTATGTACCAACTTTGCGATTTGTTGCAATCTAGGTAAATCATAACCTATACTTTCAATATCATTTGAAGTATGCGTATTAAGATTATAAAAAATATATACTTTAGTTTTCACCACGAGCTATTTCATTTGAAATGATATATGCTGCGATGGGTTTCATTTTCTAAGGCACTTAGGCATATGATTTTCGCTTTATTTTGCCAAAATTTATTATAGTTTTATTTAAACCTTGTTTATTTCCCTATAAATGTCAGGTAATTACAATGGGCAAGAAAAAATAAGAAAAACACTTGTAACATACATTCAATTTAATAATGTAATGAACACTTATAAATCATTTATTACAAATACAATGCATTCGATATAACTATCTAACACAAAAAACACCTATTTGAAATCAACAACAAACTGTTTTAAGTATTATATTATGTAGGTCTCATCTTTATTTACATTCAGTCCATATCATATAAAAGTACATTTTTCACTATTAGAAATTTGATCATATATCAATATAATTAAACTAAGTTTCTAATGGTTAAATTGTAACAGTCTACGTTAAAATCTAGATACAAAATTTTATAAGTAAAAAATTGAAAAAATGAATTGATAAAAATTGGTGAAATTTGTTGATGACAGGTGTACCATAGGTATTGAGTGGAATGTTCTCGCTTATCAAAATTAGTTTTATTGCTCAAAAAAGATCACATTTTTAAATGCACTAAATTCGTTTTGTAATAAAGTACAGAATAGTTTACAAAATTCAATAATTGCAATGAGTTCCTAAGTACATGAGGTATAGCCTTAATATCCTCTATTTCTTTATTTACTATAATTTGAAAATAATACGGTTAACAACAATAGATATGGATACCTATTTAGTATGCTAATATACACTGAACATAAAGAAAATGAAGTAGTTATTACTGAAAGAATCCATAATATTTTAATTATAGATATTATTGCAGTTTAACAAGAATTGGGAGTTACTTTTATGTTTTTTTGGGCAATAACACCACAATAGAAATACACATAAAAGTAATCAAGAATATGCCACAAACAACGTTTAGAAGACAAGAATTGGGAGTACTAAACTAGTTATTATTATTATTATTGAGTATTTTTACAGCTTCTGCTTGTCCATTTGAGAGTGGATTATACTGGAAATGAACAATACTTCTAAGATATAATAAACTGACCGTAGTCTCATTACATCCGAGGAGCTTTCATAATTTTTTTGCAACTTTTTGTCAGCAATTTCTATGGCTTTATCATCATAAGAAGGGTGCATTGATGTTAGCCTGAACTGAAACATCTGCAAATTAAGCATTTTTGTAATGTTTATTACCATTATTTTGTTTGCGGATGTATGTCGGTGTGTGATTATTTCGCTATTTTACCTTATTGTTAAATTTTTATTATCTTCCACAGCATTTGATTTATGTTCCTATCATTCCTTCTCCATATGTTATTTGATACTACTTTCAGAAGTTATAATATAATCTCGTGCATATCAGATCATATCTTATTAAATATTCACATTGAGCAAGTATTGGGCATCCGCATATAAACTAGATGATGTAATGTTTCAGGATAGATCATACAAATTTAATTCATAATCAGGAATCGTTTGAAGAATTTTGTTCTGCATACATTTGGTATCTAGTGCCTGGCCTGAATTTCAACAATAGTAGCTGCTCTATTGCTTTTAAAATATCCTCTGTCTAACCTACCCAGCCATTTTTTGTGTATTGTGGTATCGTTGAGGTTTTTATAGTATAAAAAACTTGAATTATCTGTTTAACCCGTTTATGAGTTTCTGTCAATTTTTTTACTCAGTGATTTTATATTTGGGTGTTCTTGATCGCCCCTTAATGCTAGAATAATTATTTAGTTTTATTATTTAGTGTCAACTGATACATATGACGAATGGAGTGGTCGATTCTCAGTAGCCTTCCTTTTTCCTCCAGATATATACATGTGCCTTGGGTGATGAAGATTTTCTTTACTTTAGATTCTCTCCAGTTAGTCATACCAAAGCAGTAAGTAAGGAACGGTAGAGCAAAGCTGCCTACGGCAGTTATTTTGTTTCTGCCTTTTCAATCTTTATTGTTTTTCTATTCTTCTCTTATATTGTGATAATAATCTGTTTTCCATGTGATGTTCGTTATTTTTATGAGATTTAGTACATCTAAAAAATTGAATTACGGGGTTACCGGATAAGAAAAGTGATAGTAGAATATCGGAAAGTAACACAACACAGAAACATTGTCTATGGAATAGAGCACTAAAGCAGAGTGTGAATCCGGTAAATTTAATTTGAGTATTTGAAATACTTGATAGCAAAATAAAAAGATATGACATGAGATGTAAATAGGATAGTTGAAGAACGATTACCTATCTTCAAATCAAGAGCCTCTAATTGAAAGAAGGGAGAAAATTCGAAAATTAGGTTATGGCATTTGAAATCTCTTGGATCAAGGAGTAAGTTGTGAAAGACATTGTAAAATTGAAGCAATTAAATGTGAATTTTGTTTAACTAAATATAGGGGCGTATCTTCAGCATTTTCATTGGAGGGCAAGAAAAAAAGAATAGTGTGTAGGTATTAACCTTTTTACTCAGTCCGTTCATTACAAACATAGTTTGGGGGCAACTGGGTACCTACGACCCTGACTAAATGTTGAAAATTAATATGAAATAATACTTAACTTGAGTAGGTATATGAGCATCATACTTAAACAGAAAACAAAAAATCATTTAGTAATAGTAGTTGAAGTCTCAAACTTGGAAACTTGGTACTGTTAATAATGAAAGTACAAAATGCACAGTTCTAACGAAACCACAGCAACATTTGAAGGAAATCGAAATTGTCAGAAAACCACTAGAAAACTAGAGAAAGTCATTAACTAATATGGAAACTGTTAGAAGGAAATTCAAGCGTAGAAAAATATAATAAAATAGATTAGACCATGAAAAACAAATGCTTTGTGCTGGGATATATTATTTGCTAATGGCAAAAAAGGATTAGAGAAAAATTGCGTGAAGTTGTTTCAAAACTATAGGTGCTATGACTTACATGCATGGTGGCCGAAACAAATATCTTTCCAAAGATAGGAATTATTGCTCTTTCTTGGAATACACATATTTTCATAATGATTTAATTTTCGTTTCCATTTATGTATTGTCACATATAGTTTTGGTGTATATATTAAATGAAATACGTGAAAACACATATAATAAATATTTATTTATCCAGGGATGTAGTCTTTCATGGTTGCTGTTAATGGATAAACACTCTGTAGCTTCAGCTGTGGCAGATATCTATATCAGTGCGGGTGTAGATGTCAGTAGATTCAAATAAATAGAATGCTCGAGATGTATAGAATCTTCGAACGATCGAGGTATTTAATCCTGATTATCAGATTATCAGAACATAGTGTGCCCTGTTTGGAAAGTGGAGACTGAGTGGGTGTGAATTTTGAGTTGGGTTGATACAGAATGAATACACCGAAGTTTACAATCCACTACTGCCTTCAGCGCGGAAAGCATAGGCAGCGAAGCTTATAAAAATTTCTATGGAAAAAGTACCAATAATCCGACTAATAGTCCTCCGCTGCTCGATCTCCATCAGCCCGACAGGACACACTATGTTCTAACAGTCAGGACAGTATATAGTACTGGCGGGTCGATCTTATAACACAAATACTTTAGGAACAGCGTAGGGCTCTAGAAATAATTCTCAAACAGGTTCTCAATCTCGAACAAATTCCTACACAGCAAAGCTAGGGAGATTTAGCTAAAAGTGTACACACAAGAAAAAACTGACCTTCAAGTGGAATTTAAAGGTTCTTTCCACTGCTTTTCGACGGATAATGAGTTTTCGTTTGATATATACATTTTCCCCAATATTTTGAAAACATTAAAGAGAAGAGTCGGGAAAAGACCTATATAGAATTGAGTCATTCAAGAGTAAGAGTAACTAATACTGTTGATTAGGCTAATATTAAGTAAGACTATATTACTTGATTGAGTTCTTGATTACAATCTATTTAACTTAAAATTTTACTGAAATTCTAAAAGATACCGGAACGTTTAACACTTCAGAACACATTTCTTATGAAAATGGAATATGGTAAATGAATTAAGGTAATTTACTGATCGCTGTGATTGCCTCCCAATACATGGTAAAGCTATAATTTTAACGTAGATGTTTTTATTGAGGTCTAATGATAAATTTTTAGTCCAATTAATGAATTACAGTATGAAATAAATAAAATTGACATTGATAAGTAATATCTGATATGCATTTTTATGATTTTTGTTGTCTTTAATAATTATAATTGAAGTCGTTATAAAATAATCAAGATTCATGGAAAGAGTAGACTGATAAAAAAATCATACTTTATATATCAGTACAGATATTAAATATAACTTAAACATTGATGATATGGTACAATATTATTCTTAATATTTAATTTATAACCTAATTAAAAAGCGTCACATTCATACTCTTATTAAATACACTCTAATGATTTATTTTTAATTAAAAAAATCTGATCTGATATCTGACCATATACCCGACCGTCTACAATTTACTAACAAATATACACGACTATTATGTATTTTGGAGCTCATTATCTTTTTTGAGTATGCAAAATGAATCATTTTAAATACTAAACAGCGAATTAATGACATTCAAATTTTATTGTATAAAACTAGATTCTGAAATAGCTTATTGGTCCAAGGGGATAAGAGGTTTTTGGATTATTTATCAAGTAATAATAATATTTTTGGAAGTATGCAGCCCAGTTTAGCCTATAAAACAAATTAAAACTAATTCTCGTTCAGTCTACTGTAAAATAATATGGCAGTACAGCATTTGCTTAGATAATTTCAGTTCGTAAATTAATTTTGACACATGATAAAAACTCTATTTAAAACCCACAAATTAAATCATCATTGAAATACTAGATATCTAGTATGGCACCATGGTTCTGTGTGTTGTTGGGTGCCACTCACGATTGCTGAATTTTTGATATTTGATTGTCAAAATAATGCAATGTTGATCAACACAAATTATCTCATACTAATAACTATGTTTTATTTTTTGCAATTGTTATATAATTAGCAAAAAAACACAAACATATGTGGTATCAGATAGTATTTAAAATGAGGGTACATTCTAGTTAAAAAAAAAAAAATGTTTAGTAAATAGAAAAAATACAATATTAAATTCTTTGGTGGATGCGCGGAATAACAAAAAAATATATTTAGATTATTTAGTGTCATACAGGGGCGGATCCAGGATTGTCATTTGAGTGGGCTTGACCTCGTTGGGGGGGGGGGCTTGACGTCACTGAAGGTTGAGTTTAGCACGATAAACACTAAAAAAGCATACCATTCAGATCATTTTGAGTGGGGGGGGTTAGGTTTTGTATTGACAACTTTTAGTATTTGTTTCACTAAACTGTTTTTGCCGCACAAAAATATACAGTTTTTGCTTTGTTCGGAATTATTTTAATAAATTACTTAAAGCACACAAATTGTCTTCGTTGAAATGTTAGAAATATATTTTTGTTTTTTTGGGAAATAACACCATAATCGAAATAAAAAGCTGTATATTGAAAGAAAAAAACAAATGTTTCAAAGGCCATTCTGACTTCGTTGTCAATGGCTTTAAAATATGTATTGAAGATGTAAATTGCAAATTGAAAGTTTGATTTATTTTCAATAAATTTTTTAAAGCCATTGACAACGAAGTCAGAATCGACTTTGAAACGTTTGTTTTTCTTTCAATATACATCTTTTAATTTCGATTGGGGCGTTATTTCCTAAGAATACATAAAATAATCAAGAATATGCCACAAATAAGATTTAGAAGACAGTTAGAAATATATTTTACATATGTAGTTAAAAATTAAGTGTTTATATAATATAATTGTTAATATTGCTTAAAATATTGTTATCTGTGGTTAAATTTTACTCAACAATATTATGTAAGTTCTAATGAATTGTTAACATATTTCGACCAAAGCAAAAAAAATTATTTATATTTTAGAATAAATGGTTGCCATGTAACTGTAATGTTTTCTGATAATGGATACTTAACTATACTAAAACGAAAAAGTGTGTGTTTATTTATTTACTTAAATCTTTAGCTTGAAAACCATGAAATATATCTTATCAATTAACAATTAATATTTTCTGCATTATTTGAATTAAAATTGTGGTACTACCACCTATGTTCTCTCTAGGGTTTAAAAGAAATGCACTTTTCAACTGGAATGGACTTTTTAAAATCTTTAATATTTATTGACACCTGCGTTGATTAAAGAATTAAATATATAAAAATGTTAAATATAGATTTATGAGAAAGATGAAGACTAAAAAATGGGATATGTAATTTAAATATATTTGTTAAACTAAATAAATTTTCGGTTTATCAGAACTTAACTTATTCATACTCGCAGTTGCACACATTCATCAATCAAAAAAATATGGGTACATATATACATGTATCCTCTGAACAATTAAAATCTCACCACTTATTTTTGGGTTAGGGTTAGCTCCAAAATAGACCATTGATTCAGGAAACGCTTGAATATTATTACATAGACGGTCGGTAAAAATGAGATTCTTAGTCTTAATTAAGTGTAAGTATATACAATTATTTGGTATTTGGGAACACTTAGTAACCTATACAAAGGACACCCATAATTGCTTAAAATTAAATACACAAATTGAGTCTATGCTGTGTGACTTACAGATATGGATGGAACAGTTATTTACTAAAATCTATATATTTAATGAATAGATTCGAGAAGTTTGTGGTATTCTTCTTCAGGGAGTAAGTCATCCATTGTTCTGAAACAAAGAATGTAATTAATAAACTTCGTACATAGGTTTATAAATATTTTTGAATATGACCATGCTTTTTAAGCCACATTCTACCTCTGTACTTCATAAACAATTTTTAACATCGCAGTTCCCCTTTTTATTATTTTATTTTATTTTTATTTATTAAACAATAGGCCCTCGCAGCTTTCCAATTAAGCAACAGCACAATATTAGAGTGATTATACATATCAAAATAAAGCAAAAGCTTGTTTAACAAAAAAAATAATTTAAAAAAATATATTTAGAGTATTCAAGCACCGTTAGATAAGAATCAGTGAGAGGGAACAAATTTAAATCGCATACTACAACTCAAAACAATTTTAAGCTCTTAATTTAAAACATTGAACTGATACGATGTGGTTAAAAGATAGGTTATATATTTAGCATAAGTGTAAAAGATTGATGATAGAAAAGAAGGATAGATCTTGAATTAAACTGAAGCACACTGAAGTGAATATTGTGAAGAAGTAATTGACAATCGATTTTACTATTAGCTATTTTAAATATAAATGACCCATAGCCAACCATACCTCTTGAACTCCGCTTTTGTAATGTTGTAAAGTTCAATACTAGCCTTATAATTTTTCTTTCGATAATCACAGTTGTATCGAGGTTAAAAAAAAAGGTTAAATGAAAAATATTTTTTTTCTGTAGCTTTTCAATATGAGAAACATATTTAACATAATGTTAAATACAGTACAAGCAAACTATAGATGACTAAATAATGCATTATAGAGGATAGTTAGATACGTAGGCTATCTTAAGGACCTAGTAACACGCAGAATGAATCCTACATTGTTCCATGCCACCTAAGAATTTCTTCGATATGTAATTGAAATGTTAGTTTTTCGTCAAGTAATACCCGTATATCAACCAAGTTTATATTGTTGCTCACAATTAATCCTGTCTATAAAATCTTAAAAGAAAATAAATTGGAAATCTTTAGAGATTATCTGTTTAAACTAACATATTTAGAGAGTCCGATCTAAGTCAGATTGAAGCTCTACACAGTCACTAATTGTTCTAAGCTTTGAGAATTTTAAGATCATCTGCGTACAGAGAAAATTCATAGTGGTGAAAACAATAGTTGTTTATAAATACAGAAAACAGTAAAGGCCCTAAATGGGAGCCTTGAGACACACTAGAAGTTACTTTGCGAGTGTAACACTGGTAACATATCGTGTTTATCGACGTATGCTGACTTTTTGACCATAACTACTGCAATTCACGAACAAGTCTACGATAAAATTTCAAACCTCCATGATGCCTTGCCATCAACACAAATAACAATAAACCAAACACTACTGAATTAGAGAGTCTTCTACTTCAATTTCCCCCATTACAGATGAAGAGTGTTGTTTAATGAAGATGCTCGGCCGTTGACCTCAACAACTAACGATAATATAAATAATAGTAAGCCCTAAATTATAAACAATGGCTATAGCAAAAGACACTGAGCAACCTAGATCTACCACTTTAGCCATCATCAGACAAAACAGACAAAAAAACTTAGTTTCACTGCCGAATCAAATTTGTCAGACAAGGCGAATGTAAAGACTGGTACGATCGTCAAATATAATGGAGGCAACTAAGAAGACTGATAAATAAAAATATTTATAAAAACAAGAAAGTGACAGGTGATATGATCATGAGGCTAATCTCTTTATTGTTCGTATTCTTTCGGGAAAAGAGGGTGGTTGGGTACAGTGCCTAGGACGTCGCTTTTGAGCATGTTTCCCTTGCAGTGATATAGATGACGACAACTATTAGTAATTGTAGTTTGTGAGAAATTTGCGGTCTGATGGACTATCAAAGTCCGTTTGGTTACCTGTCGTATATGACAAACCGGACAAAACCTTGGTATATTATAAATTATATATTATTAAAGTTTCATTACCATGTTTCTTTAAGTAGTCCACTCATTTTCTGTATATCTTGGTTGGCTGGTGAATATTGGGTGAACCTTCAGGTCTTATTCGATGTGCTTTTCAGTGCTCTTTGGATAAAGAAGTCAATGTTTGTGTGTTGCCCATTTCTGTTAATTGTTCAGCACTAGCGCAATTGAAAATGGTAATCATGCAGGTTGACTGGTGGCTTGCCGTTGTATATGAAGCGATTATAGGCAGTTTTCAAAAGTTAATACTAAGGGGCGAAAAATGAGAGGAAAATGAAGGTTGAAGTATTTGTACGAAAACAATAACATTTTGCAACTTAAGTATCGTAATGCTATACCCTGTTTTGTTGATGAGTGCTTATTTGGAGGATGTGCTAGCTAGATCTGGTGCAAATCTATTTGAAGCTGCCGTCTATAATAATTTAATAATACTCTTGATATAGGTACCCAATCAATAGAATATTGGATTACTTAGTGTGGTTTTGGTAAGTAATTAATATTTGGAGTTTTTTTTTAATTTCAATTGAATTATAATTGGCTGAAATTCCATTCTCAAAATCGAATATTTGCCAATGAAAATTGTTCCCGCAAAAGTAATCTTCATCCAGTGAAAATCAAATATTCATCACCATCCCGGAAAAGCCATCAAACAAATTTCAAGCTGGTGGCAATTTTCACATGAACTGTTGTAGATAATCGCAAATTTAAAAAACCGATAGCCTTTGGCTTCAAATGAGATATAATAAAGATACGCACGTAGGTATGTTTGCATGTTTTAGTAACTCGGGCCGCGGGCTTGCATCAACCGATGAGAAATTTTCATTTCGACTAAAATAGCACAAAAGAAACTGAGGGAAACGGAAATGAGACATGTTATTCGGTGGAATAAAGCGAAATGAAGTTTACATATGTATGGGGTTAGACCGATTCTGCTTTCGCCGAGGGTATTATTGAAAGGCAAAAAGGAAGTTTGTTGAAAAAAAAGTATATGAACAAATTTATGAGTTTTGTATACTAAACTTCGAATTAAAAACAAAGCGTATTCCCGTGTGTTCTCTTATAACTCCTATACTTCTAAGTTATCTTATTAGAACCTTTCAATGGGACTTATGCGTATGACACAAACACATGTAGTCTGTAGAACTAGAGCAATATTGAGTTCTACCAAGTGTCCTAGAAAGCACATCTATATTTATAAAGAATTAATTATTATTTTGCTCCGTGCGAAATTTGACTGGATCTCTAATAGTACTACATATTTTTGAAAAACCGCTACATTTAAAGAAATAAGACAAATATTTCTCGCATAATAACAAAATGTAAATCTTCGTAAACTACAAGAACTGTTAAAAATTCATTCAATTGGGATACCAGCACGGAATCTTCTCCTCGTTGACTCCATAACCTTTCCACAAATACCAGAGTTACATCCAAATATTATCCGATTTCTCAAATCTTCCACAATATCTGATTGAGTAGTGTAGTAGTCTAGATTAATGATTTTAGATGTCTTCATAGGGGGTTTGAGCCCGGGAATTGAGCAGACCATAAGTGAGGTTCAGCGATCTTTGGCAGATATTAAAAAAACATGAGGTTTATCGAAAATTTTTGGATGGTGTTTCATTGACCACCAGAAATGCATTGTGGTTTATGTACGTTGGTGAATATCAGCTTGGATGCTATTACGTTTTTAACAGCAACAAAGTAGGTTGGTCCAGGTCAACCTCCCTTATCCTCTTCTGGATCCCCGAAATTAAATTCTCTGGATTATTTTCTTTAGGGTCATATTAAATTAGTGGAGTGCGGAAGATTTGAAAAATCGGATAATAGCTGGGTGTAACTCAATAAAAAACCTACCCTGGAGCATCGACCAATCCCACTTCTTACTCTGTTAAGTGGCTTGAGATATCAGCGCTTGCTCGTCAGCGAAAATTAAGCTTTTTGTGTTAAGCGGTTCTAGATGGTCATTACTACACTTATTAAACAGGTTGGTGATAGCACTTTAGATCAAACCTTTTTTTGTAATCTCTATCTGCTTTTTTTGTTCTCTAGTTTCGCATAAAATCTATGATTGTAGAGGAAAGCTCTTCCGTGGGGGCTGGGGTAGGTATGCGAGCCTTCTATCAATTATATCCCAAACATGTTTTATGGGCGAAAAATCGGGGGATCTGCTTGGTTATGGCAACAGATTCACATACGTCTCTTCAAAAAAGTTTAAACTAAGTCGAGCAACACGAGGCCGAGCATTATATATGTATGAATTATGGGATCCATGAACCTATTAAGATAAGGGAGTACATACGGCTCCACTACTTCCGGAAGATAATGTTGGGGTGTCATGTTGCCTCGAACAAAGATATGTGCAATAGCACCCCATACCATAACTCCTACTGTTCAGCTCATATCAAATTGAGGTTAACATCTTTCTCCTCGAGGTCGCCTAACCCTGCCTCGTCCATTAGGTCCACCCAAGCACAATCGAGATTCATCAGAGAAGACAACCTGATGCTATTTCACATTCAAATGTTGTCGTTCTCTGCACACTGTAGTCGTTACCGTCGATGCTCAGCGGTCAGAGGTAGTACAAGGTGTGGTAGACAACGCTATAATAGTCCAAA